>VYZP01056531.1:50138-81267 GCA_013400635.1 Hypocryptadius cinnamomeus
ATGATTTAAAAGAGCTGAGAGTTCTACAAACACTCATTTGAAGACGAGTAAGCAAACATGCTTAAGGAGCTTGGAAAAACTACCTTGTTGCTCCTCATTGCCTCTGGCTGCATGTCCTGTAGTTTTCCAGATTTTTTTTTTTTTCTTAGATAGTCCCTGCTTTTTCTCAGGAGCTAAGCTGTCATTTGCAGTTGACTGATGTATTCTGTTCCTCTGCCCTTCATGGTCTGAATGCTGGAGGAGGTGATGCTTGTGCTGGGCTGGAGGAAACTTCCTGGAGCATTTGGTCTGGGCCTCCTGGAGGACCTCTGCAGGTGCAGCCGTGGGAGCTGTAGTGCTAGGGACAGTGTAGGGCCCCTGCAGAGACCTTTGCAACCCCTCTCCCTCATTACTGTGCAGCACAGACCTTCATGATCTCTCTCCTTTGTGTCCTGTTCTTCTGATGTTAATGATTTAAAGGCAATTTGTCCATATTTTGAAATTTTACTTCTTAAGTGTTCAGCTTAAACAATACTTTTCTTTCATCCAAGCGGACAGTAATGGAACCTTTATATTTGTGCAAGGGTTAATTCCCTGCCTGGGAAAGGTTTTCATTTACCTGGTAATTTAAAAAGATTGGAAAAATGCTTCTGTGGATGTATTTTTCTATTTTCTCTGCTTGCATTAGATATTTATTGATGTAAAAAAAGAAATTCTGTTAGATAATTTAAAAAGAATGCATAGAATTATTTTATCTATTTTGAGTTCCTAATAGTTGGTATTGGGGAAATGGCTGTACTAACCATCTATAAATGGATATGACACATGAAGTGAGTTTATGCTGGTTGTGAAGCAGGCAGAAGATATCACACTAGTTATGCTTTTTGTCTTTTCTTTCTTCTATGTATAAATAATATGTCAGTGCATGAGCAGAAGGATAAGACTACAGAGAGGGTAGGAAAAAAATTGGAACTGGGCAAGAATTGATGGAGGACCAGCAATCAAAATTATAACAGTAATTAATAACAGATCATTTTGTAAATGATCACAAGAAAAGGAGGCAGAAAAAATATCCTGATGGCAAGAAAGAAAATTCCTGAAATTTTTTTTCACGCCAAGGCAAACTGTAAGTTTTGCAGAATTGCTTCCTGGTCTCAGGTTCCCTCTGAACTTGTGGGCCGTATGTGCCTTTTGCCACTGATCACAGTGAGAATCCTTAGCTGCTCCCAGGTCGGTAGATGGAACCAGCAGAACATTGAACTTGTACTTAATTTACTGTGTGTCTCCTACAGTGCAACTTACTCTTATTTTATTGGGCAGTTAGAGAGCTATAACCTCTGCATTTGTCTGATCTAAAATAAACTAATCCAGTAGGTCTCAACAAATCTTCTGAACTTGACAGCAGATGGCACATGCTTTTTATTTAGCCCTGCGTATACTATCTTGGTGGGTGGTAACTGCCTTAGGACAAAATCAGCATCCCACCAGTCACCATCTGGGATGGCAGATGATATGTGGGACTGTCATGAATAAGCATTCTGATGTTTGTAAATGTCTGAAGGAAGACACTGCTTGTTAACGTGGCAGTTGGTATGCAGTCACCTCAGTGAGAAGCACACTTTGTGCAGTAATCAGCAAAAGATGAATTGTGTCCCTTGGGTTTATCTCTGGAATATGGGTGGGTGTAAGTTGAATCTTCCATAATTTGTTCATTTTGATGGCAAACTTGAATGGCTCTTATCTTGACAGACCTTTAGTCTTTGTCACTGTTTTTGTGCTAAAAATTGCATACTTTTTGGTACTGTGTCAGCAGTAATATTTAGATGCCTTGTACTGCATCATAACCGATGCTGATAATGAGCACAAATGCATGGTATGAAATGTGCCCTTGCTTTGACAGTGTACTCTGAGTTGATGGGGGAATGGAGGGGACAGTTTGGAGGAAAAAGGTGTGAAATTGCTTGCAAAAAAACACTCCATAGTTTTGTTCCAGATGCAGGAATGGAAATGCACATCTCCTGGCCCTCCTCTACTATGGGCAATGGAGACATGGGGATGACTGAGCTGGATGAGAAGCCAATTTTATTGAGAATATGAAGAGTTTATACAGGATTCTATTTTTGTTAACAATTTCTCATTGGTTACACATTCTTCATGACATCAGTTACCTGGTAATCATTACAAAATTTTGCAACATGTCTTTTTGGTCACTTCTACACCAGGGAGCAGTCATCTGTGTCTGTCTCTCCCATGGTTTCTGCTTGATTAGTCCTGAGATATCAGGCTCCTTTGTCAGTTCCATTGTACCTCTGTTTCACTCTTCACACTCTACTCCCATTTTCCTTTGTCCCCCGAGCAAGACACACACACAGACATCTGAACCATGAGGATATCCACTGGCTACTTGCCTCATCTCCTCTGTTCCTGGCTCTATGCACTAAGCCTCTTTCCTGAACAGAAGTGCTTTGAGAAATGTTATTTACATCTGGTATTTTGGAAGGGCTGCTTGTGATTTATGTGACAGGTTCCTTATGTAGAGTATTTCAGACAGTAAAGCTAGCCTTGTAGGAAACTCTGAGTTGTATCAAGTACAAACATCTTCAAAAGAATCTGTGCATCTATCATGCAATTTGATTCTTACTGCAGTTACAACATCCATTTTGGTTTGTGTTATTAATGTTTTACTCACACTTAGCTGGTCTGTGTACCAGCTGAAGTAGATATCATAGAATCACAGAATGGTTTGGTGTGGAAGGGACCTTAAAGACCATCCAGGTCCAACCCCCTGCCATGGACAGGGGCACTTTCTGTGAGGCAAGATTGCTCAGGGCCTCATCCAAGCTATCTTCAACACTTCCAGGGATGGGGCATCCACAGCTTCTCTGGGCAATCTGTTCCAGTGTTTCACCACCCTCACAGCAAAGAATTTCTTTCTATTATGTAATCTAGACCTGTCCTCTTTGTTGGAAGCCATTACCTCTTGTCCTGTCACTCCATACCTTGTGAAAAGTCCCTCTCCAGCTCTCTCATAGCCTTTTCAGCTGCTGGAAGGTGTTCTAAGGTCTTCCTGGAGCCTTTTCTTCTCCAGGCTGAACAAACCAAACTCTCAGCCTCTCATCATCAGTCTTCTAATCATCTTTGTGACTCTCCTGTGGACTTCCTCCAGCAGGTCCATGCCCTTCTTTTGTTGGGGTCTGCAGAGCTCTTTGAAACAACAGTTTAAGGAGGTGATGTCTACTTTAGCAATTCAAATAGCTGACTTGACTATTATTTTTTTCAGTGCCTCCTGAATACTTGGTGTGGAATATATACAGGAGTGCAAGGTTTGAAAAGTTTATGCAGGTAGTTGGGAGTGGGGCTGCTGAGCCTCATCCCCAATGGGCTGCAGCTGTGAGCAGCAGGTGAGCAGCATTGACAGCAATGAGCCATGGAGTGCCCAGGGGCACTGACCAACCACCAAAGGGAGCAGAGGGCACACAGGTGCAATGCATGAACCATGAGGGGCACACAGGTGCAATGCATGAACATGAGAGGTATAAAAGGTTCTGCTGAAGAACAAGAAAGAGCAGATGCTTGCAGCCTTCTGAAGTGAGGTGATGTTACTCTGTATGGGCAGATGCTTGAAGCCTTCTGATGTGGTATGGTGTTACTGTGTATGGGTGAATGCTTAATCCTTCTAAAATTGATGATATGGTCATCAATGTTGATTGTGATATTCTGTGTACTGTGGCCATCTCAACTGCGACATATACTGTGACAAGTTTATGCTTGTTCAGTGGTTCTGGAATTGCCATTGGACCTTTGGTGTGAAGGTTTTATGGTAGAGCAGTATTGCCTGAGTGTCTTCATGGATTTTTGACTATTAAGTGTGATATGCAAATAGTATACTGATTTTATACAAATGAATAATGAAAAGGGAAGAAACCCAAACAATCTGCCATGTGAATTCTTAATTTAGATAGTACCTTCAGCTTATAAAATTTTGGACTCTAACTTTTACATTTTAAAACCAGATTAGATTAAAGCAGTAATCTGATTGCACTGGCTGGAAAGCACAGAAATGAGAAGTGTCTGCCAAATTTGTATGAGCAAATGCACTCCTTCTCATGGCTCTTAGTTGAGGGGAGTGCAGAGTGGATTATTTACAGCATGGAAGCACATGCATGTCCTATTTCTGGATCAGAGTGTGGATTGTCAACAAAACTAGCAAAAGGCTGGCTCTTCTTTTTTATGAATGAAGATGTGTTTTTTGGTGCAGAATAAGGTATTCAGAATGGATTTTGCCAGCAACCGTCACTTAAAGCCTGAGGTGACTGGCAGCTCGAGTTTAGGAAAGGTCTGTGCATGGGAAGGCAGAATTAGGGAGTGGCTGTGCCTTCAGCTTCACCAGATATCTCTCTGAGTTGTGCTGGCACAAAATACACTTAGTTGTGGTTCCTTTAAATGAGGACAAGGGCAAGTAAAGGGTTAGGTTCAGGTCAGTGCTAACTTTAACCTGGCCTGCCTGCAGGTGGCTTCAGGCTAGGTGATCCAATATTCTTATGGTCTGTCACTACGAGCTTGGTAACATTCTTATAACTTGATAATAAAACTTAAGTAATTAATAAGATAAAGCAGGTGTGATGTCCCTTTATACTATAAGGCAACATTGGTTTCAATATTTTTTCAGTTCCAAAAGAGAATCAGTTATTTACATAGACAATGACAGGATCTTATGAACAATGACTAATCTGGGACAATCTTTTTAGAAGCACTTTAGGATTGGCATTCACTGCCACTGATCATGCTTGCAGTTTTCTGTTCTTTGTGTTCTTCGTGCTTCCAATCAAGCTGATAGATCTCAATCTCACACTTTTTCCTGAATGTGGTGTGTTCTTTGTTCATGTCCACCTATTATTTTCACACAATTATCAAAGCTCTTGTGCCCAAGAGTGCTTTCACAGCATTAACAGGCTTTATCCTGAATTAATGATTTCCAGTACAACTTATGTTCAGCTCCTAGCATTGTCAGACATAAGAACAAGACGGCCATCTATTAGACCTGACTTTCTGTTGTGGCTTCCTTTTATGCTGAGATGAATTCTTGATGTTTTTAAGAAGGTAGGAAATTATTTTTACTTCCTGAGACCAAAGATTGATTTACTCTTCAAATGTGATTATGCTCAAGCAAGATAAAGTAACAGCCAGGTACAAATACCCTGTAGAAACCTCAGATTATGTCAGCAGGTTTTCATCTTTATTTTTGCAAGTTTAGGCCATGAACAGCTTTTTTTTTATAAATAAAATAGTTGCTTCACTAGAAGTACCTTACATCTTGAATCAGTTGTCCAAATAGTTAAAACCCATGTGTTTTGCAGTTGGCTTTATGTTATCTTAAGCTTCTTAAATGTATAAAAATAATGTGTTCTTTAAAAAACCCCTATTTTCTGTGGTTCTTTTATTGTTGAACACAGGGTCAAACTATATCCTGTACAGGATTTTCCTTTTATAGGTTTGTGTTCAGTTCTGTCAAGTTGTAAAATCTGATGCAGATACATTTAATTAATGTTGTGTTTTTCAGTGTTTTTCTAGGGAGAAATACAGGGAGTCCTTTGGTTTAAATAGTACTTGGCTCCCATATTTGAAAGTTACAAGTAAGAATCCTAACCTAGTAACTTTGTAGAAAATTCTTAGAGGAAATATCATTAAATTTATTTATTAAATTTGTAATTGATAAGACAGTTGCCTGGTCTCAAGAAAGCAGATTATGAAAATAAGCAAAATTGAAAATATACATAAGAGAACTCACTTTGCTAATTTCTACTTGGAAAAAATTAGCTTTTTAAAATTGAGGATTTGCTGTTAGGATAACTTGTAATTTTTGTGTTCAATCTATTAAGGAATCCAATTTTTTAAACTTTTTTTTCCTTTTCTTTGTTCTTTTTTCCCCTGTTTGGCATTTGGGCGTGTTTAACATTTTAATCCTGCGCATATCCAAGAAAACACATAAGTCTCTCTATTTTTGTGGTTTAGTTTTTTCTTCTTCCTGGGTGTTGCTTTACAGATACGGTATATTTGGGATTTAGGTCTTTAATAGGAAACTAGAGTTCCTGGATGAAATAGGATGTAAACAGGATCAGATACAGAAAATCAGTGATGGCTGGTATGAAATGGACTTTTTTGTTTAATGAGGGCACTAAAACACAGACTGAACCATGGAGTACCTGATGGAATTTGTTGCAGACATCATACCAGGGATAGCACTGTGGATATTGGGATCATTATAAGGACTTGTTCAAAAGGTTTGTTATAGAGAAAGCTAAGGCAGCTCAGTAGCCATTTTCCTGGAAGGTCTACTCTCTCTGATAGGTTTCTGCATGTGGTAGGGGAGGGTAAATGTCTAAAATGACATCTAAATCATGTGTTGGACACTTTGAGCATCTAACTATTCTTCTGTGATTAGCTAAGATTGCTTAGAATGCAAGTAAACTGAAGGTAAGCAGTGCTTTAATGAGAGACTGCTGAGTAGAAGGCACTAACTTGTCAAATGGTTCATCAAGCAAAATCGTATTATGATAATTCTGTAGAACTGTTTGTCTTGAAGCATAATCCAGGATAGCTGTCCGGACTCCAAACTTGGTTAGCCTGCTTGGCAGCAGTCTGATGTGTTATGTCAGGTGGGGATATATCTCTTTGGCAAATAAACTGATGTGTAGATAGATTTGTGTTAATGCTGAGAGTGCCAGAAATCTGTAAGTATGGCTGCTACAGAGGAAAGGATCAATCTTACAATCAGAGCTAACTACAGGTATTGGCACAAGCAACAGCAGTCACTGAAAACCTCAGTTGAGAGTAATTTCATTTACTCCAGTTAGCTGAACTCAGTCTAGTGCAGCAGGTCAAATTTTAGGTTTCCTTAACATGGAAAATTTTGAGGCTAGTAAAGCAAAGCAAAACACTAGCTACTTGAATGCTTCCAGTTTTCTGAATTACCTTGTGCTGAACAGCTAATGTTTGTGTTGTGAAATAACCATCTGTTTTTATAGTTTGAAGAGAATCTCCTTTAAATGTTAAATGCTCTAAAATGTGTTAGCGAAAAGGCTGTCAGCCATTTGTCACCATTCAAAACTTTTCATGCACAGTGAAAGCAAGCTGAGTTTCTATTCCTCTTTTTGTCGATAAACTAGCATCAAAAATAAAGCTAAAAAATTACTTAGCCCAGTTTGGTCTGTGTACTGTGACCAATTGACTATTTATCTGTCTTAAGAAATAAAAATGTGTTTACTTTTCTGAACCATCCAATTTTTACTGTAACTTTGAATAAAAACATTCCATGCATTTTGTAAGCAGAGATTAAATACATAACCAAGAGTTGATCAGATGGATGGATAATAAATAGTTTGACAGGTGGAGATGTTGCAGAATATGATGCCTCCTTGAGGAATTTCAGAACAAGATGAGGATTAAACATGGCAGTTCTCTGTTTGGGTTTGTACTGAAAGAAAGAGGAACACATCTTTGGAAACCAAATAGGTCCCTTAAACATATGGGGGATTTTTCAAGGCTGGCTTCAAAAGAGTCTCTAGTGTTTTTTTTAACTCTGTAGGATACTGTGCACAAGGCACTATGCATATGCTGTTCACCACAGTATCCCAAAAGAACTTGTTGCCCAGATGGTGCAAACCATATGCCTCTTGATAGTTTATCTGTGTTTGGGAAATACTCTCTCAAAATACAAGAAAGGTCATAAGACTTGTAAAAACCAGCTCTAATGAATTTCTTTTAAATAATGCTCTGGAGGTATTCAAAGCTGGTTTGTGTATTTTTGGGGTTGGGTTTTTTTTCTTTTGGGAGATGGCTGTAAATGTTTTATGGAGAGATGAGGAAGCAGGGAATCATAGTTGCTCAGTGAGACCACAACTCTTAAGGCATGCATGCAGACTTCACTAGTTGAGTGCATAGATAGTTTTTCTCCACTGGAGATGCTCAAGAGGACTACGACACAGGGCTGGGTCCTGGGTCTCTCTCTCCCCCCGCTTCTCCCAGCTGTCTGAATGAAGCTTTTTGGAAACGTAACAATAGAGAAAGCCAGTTCATTTTGGTTTTTGTTCCTGTGTCTTCAGCAACTCATTTGATTATTTCCAAAGGCTAAAGGAGAAAATTCTCTTTGCCCATATGTAAGTTTTTAAGATACGTTTTCCTTTTTGCTTACCTGGTGCAGATCCACAGAGGAAAGGCAGTCTAATTACATTTCCAGCACAGTGGTTCTTTGAAGTATGAACTAATTAGGAATGGGCATTGCAAAAGTTTAGACCAGCACTCAGGAAAAGAATGCATCATGTAACCATCACTAATTCATTAGGATAACCAAAGCTTATTTCCTTTGAGTAAAGATTTGCACATTCTCACCTACAGCACTGTACTATATATAATACTTCTTTGTAGCTCCTCTGAAAGCATAACTCTGTTTAAAGTAAATTAGCCAGCCAAACTGAAAAGGCTAATTGCCTTGAGCTTCAAGTACAAAGGATATCCACACTTAGATTTCTTTGCCAGCTGCAAGAGGCTGAGGGAGATGTGTTTTCAGAAATCCTAACAGGGTATCTCATTGCACTTCAGAATTTTAATGTGGTGTCATAAGTCACTAACTTATTCTTGCTCCAGTATTGTTTGCAGAATCCATTGAGATAGATCGGTTCTGTGTACTGGGGAGGAAATGTGATGGAGGGACAACCCTGTTTAGTCTGGTAACAGTTTATGTCAAATACCTGAAAAGGTCGAATACTTTACATTGCTTCCTCTTATGATTTTGATCGGAAGAAAAATTAGTATATCTGGTTTGATTCATAACTTGTTTTTGCAAGAGAAAGACTGATGGGTCATGCAATCCCTTTACAGACTTAACATTTCTCTGGATTATTTCAGCTGGATATATGGATGCTCTTCTGTGTTTCCTGCTTTGTTTTTCTTGTTTTCCCGTTGTCACCTTTCAATTTTTAATTGAGTCTAATCCTCACTGAGTAAATACAGTGATAACCTTTGCAATGTGTATGTCCAGTGTGATTCACAGAATCATGTCCTTTTTGTATGGATAATTTTAATTTGTGGATATTGTTATGTATCAGCTGTTGCTAAGACTTGGCTTACACTGTGCTGTATTAAGGTTATACAGAACTAGGAGCTTGCAGGATTGATCTAATGTATTTTCTCCATATGATAGTTCCCAACCCTTCTGCCTTTTAATGAGCTCATATTCTTGTTCTTACTCTTAAACCAACTTCTAAATACTCCCCAATCCTACCTATAACAATTATTCTAAATTATTTTTTGGTTTCACAGAATGTAATGATTATGTAACTTCTCTTTATTCTCAGCTCACTGACTGTAGTCTCAAGTAGCTGCTTCTGTTACATGATAATGTTATTGAGCTATGTGTAAACCTGAGGAATGAAATGGCTCTGTTTCATACCTGACTCCTGGTGGGTGAGAACAAGTACCACCCAGAACTCTTCACAACCTATCTGCAGGAATAAGATCTTTTTGAAAGAAAAAAACACTTGTCAGATGTGTGCTTGCATAAATTCGAGTGACTAAAAAGTTTAGAGAATAAGAACAAAGTGGTTGGTTTAGGTTGTGGTGGTTTTCTTGGTGTTTTTTTTTTTTCTTTTTCTACTACAAATTAATGTGTATGTACATGTTTCTGTCATAAAAGTTTAAAGCATTCAGATAGCCTTCTAAAGAAAGGTTAGCTTGTACAAGATAAACCTCATTCATGGTGAGATTCTGCACTGACTCAACACAGAATTGTACTTGTGCTGGATGTTCTAGAACCAGGATATTTCAAAGATGTGTTTTTCCAACCTGAACTTTAAAGAAGAAAGGAAGGAGATGAAATTTTGAAAACAATGGAAACTTTCCTTGCATGTAATAACCTTTTTAGTTTTTGAACAAATACATACACCACAAGATGTGCTCATTTATGGTAAAATCTCTATTACTGTGTGAAAAATGGCCATACTTTAAAGTCTCAGTGCACGTTTGCCACCAACATTTTCTTTTCAAAAACTCTAGAAGAGACTAAACAAAGCTTTTCAAAGACAAGTGATTTGCTTTAACAAATGTTCAGATCTCCAAATCCTAGGTGAGTGAGGGCTGGGATTTCTGTAAGGAACAAGCAGATTTCTGAGGCTTGACATGGTCTTGTCTCTGGCTGCACATACAGGTTCTCTCCAGGGTTGGACTGGTCAGAGTATGTTGCTCCAAGCCCTCCTATGCTCAATGTAGGCATTTTCTCAGAAGTGGTTTGCATCTGCTGCTCCCATCAGTTGTTGGGAGGTCATTGCTGCTTATAATCAGGCCACCTTTTAATTTAGGTGCAGAGCTTAAGGCAACAAAGGTTGTTTTAAAATTTCAGCTTGTGGTTTTTAATTCTTAAATTAGTAGCAAGAGATTGCTTCAAGGACTCATTTGTCCTGTGTATGCAACTTTGTAGTAAAGTTGAATTTATAGTTATTTTTTTGTTAAAACAAGAGCGTACCTTGGAAGTGATTTCTTTTTATTTGTTTGAAGGTTAATTTTCTTTCTATACTGGCAGCTGGGATGCCTAAGGGTGCAGGTGCAGTGTGAGACTCCTTGCTGTGCTCAATTGTTCTTTCTGGGTGTGTCCATATTTATAAATACTTCTGGTGATGTCAGGACTGCACTTTTGAGGCAAATGCTCTCATTTTCCCCATGTATCCTGCTTTGGCCCATAATTGAGCAGTCTCAGACTTCACCAAGGTTTTGTTCCTTTGGAGGAAAGGAAGCAGAAACATGCAGTCCAGGAGTGTATTTGTCTTGTGCTGCAGTGCTAATGCAGCACCAGCCCAGTGCTTTCCAAAATAGCCCTCCTTGGGAAGGCTTTGGTGCTCTTACAGGCAGCTCCATCAGTCTTCCTTCTGCTGCGTGCAGCTTCCTAATGCAGATGTTTGCCTCTGCCAATTTTAAAGGTATCCAAACCAACTGAGCTTCATGAAGATCTTACAGATGATTGAAATAATTGCTGAATCGTATTTTGGATTATTTTCTGTCTGCAACCAAACATATGAGATTTCTGACAGGCCAGGATTTTTAAACTGTAACATATTTTATTATTCTATAATGGCTTGTATGTACAACTTCTAAAAGAATTTTTGTTTCAGAACATTTTACTTCAGAGAACAAAAGCCAGAACAGTGATGTTGAAATAAAAAACTATGGAAAACAAAGGGACTAGGGGAGATTATTTATTGTTTAAAATACATTGAAAAATAACAAATACTGAAGCTCTAAGGAGATTAAATTTTCAGATGAAAATGTTATCTTAGCTCAGCTGAGTCAAGGATCTTGGTTGCTGGCCTTGAAATATGATACTTACACTTAAATGATTTAGTGTGTCAGTCTCTAGCCTAGGTTTTCAGGATCACCAGTATTTTGTTTTTAAATTAATTAGGTACCTGTGCACTATGATTATTTTAAATAATTAGTTTTATTTTTATTTGATGTCATTTATACCTTAATGTATCATTAATATTGTTTGATAACAGAACTGTCATCTATAAGAAACAAAGATATGAAGTCTATTTACCATACTTGATCAGTGAATTTTACTTGAGAAGGGATCTGTGCCAGCACTAAAATGTTAAGCATGCATTAGAGTTAGGAATGTGATTAAATACTCTATCCTACCATATAAATGACTAATTATTTCTGAAGCTTTTTCTGTGTACACCCCTGTGCCAGAGAACAGAACAGACTTTCTCTTGGTAATAATCTTGACTGGATTATGAGAGGGGTACTCTAGTGTTACTTGTGAATGCTGCACTCTTCTGGGGAGGACTACTGCCACATTTGGTTTTAATGTTTGTGTCTTTCAGTGCTCCTACCTAACAGAATGGTAGGTGTACAGAAAATTCTGTGCTGCTCTGGTTCCCAGGCTGGAAAAGGGACCTTGTGTTTGAAGTATTTTGCTTCTGAAACCTGAGCATAGGTGCACTCTTGCCTGGAATGAGCTGCTTTTGTGCACTGCTCTCTGAGCCAGCCTGAGTATTTGGGTGGTGGGGGATAAGAATGAACATCAATTTGTGTAGCTAAGAGAACAGAGTTATTTTCAATATGAGTTACTCTAGACCCCCCATTTCTTCTCTGCTGGTTTAGCACCGTACCTTAAATGAAATATGGGCTTTCCCCCTATATATATAAAAAAATACTTTGTGCAGTTTGATGAGGTTTTTAATTCTCTAGGGCAAGTTAATATTTCAGGCTCTTGGCTTGTTGTTCAGGGACTGTCATTTACTATGATTTTGTGTAGTTCGCACAAGACTGATGTTTAGCTGACTTTTCTCTGTACAATAGTTTGAGTTGTGAAGAAATTGATGGACTCATACAGATAACATACAGTCTTTGTATGGAGCTGAAGATTTGGATGCATGTGAAAGTGGAAAGGTTTCATTAGTCTCTTTTGAGCAGTTTGCTGTCTTCCAGTGTTTCCATAACATTTTTTGTTGGCATCCTTTTTGTTGAATAATTGTATTTCAAGCAGTGGGCACTGCTATAGTCATTGGGAAGTGAGAAGCTCTGGAAACACTAAAAGTGTTTAGTAAGGCAGAGGAAATGTATTTGAAAATAATCTTAACCTCTGCTACAGATGCAATAATAAATCTGCTTTAAAATAGAGAGCTTGCTTAACAAAATAATGAGTTGTTGCAAGTTGCTGTGCACAGACTATGATACATTGCCAGCTTAGCATTTCTGAGCTCTGTGGTGTGTCACAAATGCTTTTATTTCTATATTAAGCAATGCCTCTGCAGTTTAGAACCTTATTTGTTAGAACTGGTTGCTGGGTCATGCATTACAGCATTTTAAAAAAGAAAATGCAATTTTAATAGTAAGGACTTGTTGCTCTCTAGTAACAATTTTGTCTCTTTTCTTTGTAGGTATGAAGCGTCCATTAAGTCCTGACCACATCATTGAAGATGGGATTATGAATCAACCAGCTGTTCTACGGGCCTTTGAAGAAAAAGGACTGAGGAATGATAGACAGGATTACCAATTAAGCAAAGAAAAAAAGAAGATACTGTTTTCCTTCTGTGAAGTGTGCAATATACAGCTGAACTCTGCAGCCCAAGCTCAAGTTCATTACAACGGGAAGTCTCACTTGAAAAGAGTGAAGCAGCTAAATAATGGAAAACTCCCTACAAGTACAGCTCCTGGCACTTTGTTTGCAAGTACAAGCACAGGTACATAATTAGTTTGAGATGTTGGATTTTGGTCAAGAATTCTGAGGAAGCTTTTAAGCCCTACCTTCTCCACCCAACATAACCATTAAACTTAATATAGGTTAATACTAGTAGTTAATAATATTTTGCCATGTTCAGAATTACTGGTGTATTTCTTTTCCTGTGAAGCCAGGCAGTATTGAGGCAATCTTCCATTATTCCAGGCAATATTCCATTATGTGTTGGACCTTGAGATGTGGTGTATTTCAAAGTAACTCTTGTGGATCCAAACACACATTTTGTCATCTGCTTTTGTTTCCAAAAGAAAGTTCTGGAGGGATGCTACATGTACAGGAGAAACTTTAAAATGAAATCTAGTAGTAGAATGATGGAGGAAGAGAGCTGGAATTCACAGGCCTGGTCCTTTCATTCTTTCTGCTTTCAGCCCCCTGGGTTTTAACCACTCTTATCCATAGAATAAGTTTAGGTTGGAAAAGACCTCTAAGTAAGAAGTATTTCAAAGTAAGACTTTTTATTTACTAGGAAAAACAAAAGTCTTGAGCAAAATGCATCTAGCATGCATACTGTAGAGATACAAAGCACATAATATGCCCTTCTGTTTTTTGGGGGAAGTGTTTATTTTTATTTTAGTGTTAGATTCGGTTCATAGCTACTTGAGAAAAAATCTAACAGCTCTTGAATCTTCATACAAGAAGTTTTCCTAATTGTAGTATTTTTTTTTATTTGCTACATTAAGACACTGGCTTTGGTGTCTTTTATTTTGTTTTGTATATAAACAGTCAAGCTGCATTGAAAGGTTTGGCTTTTTCTTTCTTCTGGTTTTGTTTCTTGTTAACTGAATTTTACTTGTTTTGAAGTCTGTGGTACTGTTTTGTTTGATTTAAAGCTAAGCAGTGTAAGAGTATCACTTGTGTAAGGCCTGTGATTCAAAAGATAAAATTCCTATTGAATAACATCTAAATTAATTAATTGTGAGCATTTTAAAAATAACTGAATATATGTGAGACATTATGATTGATTTAAGATTCCTCTGTGTGTGGACCTACAATGCAAGCATATAAAAACATTTTCTATTTTTGTTGCTTTTTGTTATCTGAACCCCTTGATCTGATGCCTTTGCTGTCGTTCCTGGGGATCACAGCTGATGCTCTGGCACCATTACTCAAAGAATGCTCTGATGCTTAGAATACAATTATGTTTGCTGGAGCACATGCTTTGGGGTTACTGCATAGCTTGGGAGTTAAAGTTCAGGTTTCTTTGTACTTTGTTCACTGGTCTCTATATTAGACTATTAGTTGTGTACTAGTCATGCTGGTCTATCTGGTGCATGTTGAAATAAGCGTTCTTTTTTCATAGCTGAGGGATATTGTGTTCATAGCATTTAAAAGAAAGAAATGCCTTACAATAGACAATTTATTATTACTGTGATTACATAAACAATTTAATATACTGTCTAAGAACCAGTGGGAGTACAAGACTTATGGAGATGTAGTTCTCAAAGAACGTTTTCCAAAAATAACTAGAAATTAATTTTCTTATAAATTGATATTATCCAGGCTTGGTTTTAATCCATGTTCTCTGGAGTGTTATTACCTCTTGTAATGGAAGTCTTCCTTTCCCCTTTCTTCAGCTAACATTGTAAACAGAACTAATTGTGCAGATGGTAAGAGAGCAATTATATTAATCTCACCTCACCAGTGAATAGACTTTATTCCACATGCAAAGGAAGCAAATAGCCCCTCTCATACTTCACTGTTACAGCTGCACCCTTCTAACAAAGCACGTAGTAAACAGTTCAGCACACCTTAGGAAACTTCCTGCAAAAGTTCCATCCAGTGTCAGGTTGGAGGTTTTCCTCTGTGTTCAATAGATAAATGTGAAATCAGTAATATTCCCACTGGAAAATGAGGTGACTGTAAAATATACATGACTGTAAATATTCCTTGACACTTCAGAAACCAGGATTGCCGACCTGCCAGAGCTGTCTTGGTTCTGTGTGACAGCATTGATGGATCACTGACCCCAGTTCTCCCTGACACTTGGTGGTCTTTGTTATAAATGGAGATGAGACATATTTTCATATTCATTCTGTTTTGTGGTCCTCTCTGTGACAGGTGGCCCCCATTTGTTAGCAAATGTCCTTTTAATTTTTGACTTCTACTATGCTTTACAACTCTAAGCTCAAATTGTTGCTCTTAACTTGCTGGTGATGGTCCTTGTTGTACCACTATTGGAGTGTTTATTAAGATTTGATACCTGGGATGCCAGGTCCTGGCAAGAATACCTTTAAGGGCTTTTATATATTTCAAGTCTAAATATAATTTTAGAGATGAGTTTAAAGTTACTTCTTTGTATTTAGAGTAAGGGTGCAAATGTCATAGAATTTAAAACATATTTAGCAACAAATTTTTCTGAAAAGTTTCCTCTATTTCTAGTTAATCTTGTCTTGCCAGTTGTTGATATATACAAGTTCTTTTGCTTTTTCACCTCTACCTGCAATTTAAATTACTTCCTAGCAAGTAAAATGTAATAGAAAATGAAGATTTAAGAGCTGCTTTTCTTTATAATTGCCACAATCAAGAAATTGATGGGTTGCATTAGGCAACTTTGGTGATTTGATCCACTCATTGAACTCCTCCTTTTATTTACATTGGTGTTGAAAACTGGGAAAAAGGAGCATTCTACTTGGAAAATACACTGCACACGGTGAGCCTTTGCTATTGCTAACATTAGTGCTTGTTTATTACCAGCCATGCCCACCATGTCTCTTAGTGCAGTTCCAGTGCTGCCATTCCCGGGCCCATTCCGACCCTTGTGCCAGACGTACAGACATACAGACAGGCTCGTACAGACAGCCTGCTGTCAGCAGGACATAAATGAACTCTCATGAAAAAGAAAGTGTGTGTTTGCCTTCACAGCTTAAGTTGGAAATGATTACATGTATTTCCTAGGAAGAAAAAGGAAAAGAAAGGGTGGTTTCCTGCAGCCTTGGGGAGATGTATTTGTAGTGAGCCTGTTTAAAGCTTTCCAGTGAGCGGGCCTTGCTGGAGCCTGCAGCAGATCCCAGCTGCTCTGGGTACCTGAAATCCACCTGCCCCCGCTGAGAGCACGGGCTCAGCTCCCGCTGCTCAAGGGGCCGCGACCAGAAGTGAGAGCAGGGCAGGAGCTTGGCTCCGTGCTAATTGCACTCTGCTCGCCTCCTCTGTGCTGCCAGCGAGCTAACGAGTGTTCACTCGTTAATTTTTGTTTCCTGGGCCCGGGCGGGGGCGATGCTGGGCGGCGGGAGCCGGGATGCGTGGCTCCCATCCCACGCGATGGCGCTGCAGCCCGGGCCGTGCCGAGCCGAGCCGCGCGTTCGGCATCCCGGCGTGCGGGAGAACTGCGGGCTGCTCCCGGCGCCGGCTGCGGGATGCCGGGCACGGCTGCCTGCTGTCCCTCCCGCCTCTTCCTCGGAGGTGACACGGGTTGTGCTCCAGGAATTCTCATTGCTTCCTCCATGGGGTGGTATCTCCTGGTGAGTCTCCTGGTTCTCTCTCCTTTCCCCCACGGTAACAGCTGGTGTAGTTTTAAGGAAGTGTGGTAGAAATGCATGTCGAAGTCCAGATTTTACAGATCTCTGGAAACGTGTAGGGAGGTTTCATTTTTTTGTTACAGATGTCCAGATTTAAAAGTGGGCAAAGGAGAATCCCTTTTCCCTGGGTCCTAGGCTGCTTTAAAGAGCACGTGTGCTTTAGGGCACTCATTAATGCCCATGTGATCTTTCTGCAGGTCTGGCTGGAGGTGTGATTGGGATGTCAGGATGCAGTGTATCCTGGCAGCAGGTCTGCCTTCTTGTTCTTGAAATCTCTGACCTTTTGTGACAGTTTTAGAAATGCTGTAGGACCCTATACCATGACTCTTTGTAAGGAACAGCGCTACAAGTTGTTGTATTAACACTGCAATACTGGGGAAATAATCACAGGTTGATTTCCTGAGGTGTTATAAACACAGTTTGTGATCTGGTTCACAGCAATGACAACCAGGGATTTGTTAATTCAGCAAAATAAATATGTAAATTACTAGACTTCTGTTGTGTTTGTGACTTAAATCAGGTCACAAAAAGGGCCTGGTAGCAGTAGAGGAAGGGTGAAGGTAAAAGAGCAGTTTTGGGCATGGGAGAAGAACAAGGGAGTATGGACAAGGCAGGGCTTCTTCCACTTTTGGCAACAGAGATTAGACCTTCTTTGTGTCTTTGTGCAGTGCCATATAAATTTGTAAGTCTAGTTAACTTACCAAGTTAATGGAGGCAGTGAGGCTTAGAATTAAAGAGCTCAGATTATTCTTGATAGGATCCATGGACTGTATAGCTAACTTGCATATTAGTTTTAAAAAAAAAAAAAAAAGAAATAGAGATAGTGTGAACAGTATCTTCAGCCAAAATATTTAACAGACTATTGATAGACATTGAGAAATGATACTGAAAATATTCCAGATAGCCCTAGATCAGACCAATGATGGTTGGTTACAACAGAATGAATCTGCAGTGCACTACTCTCATTTCAGTGGAGTTTTTCCTTGGTTTTTGCCAGAAGAATCTAAACCTAAGTGTGGGTTTTTGTATGTAGGTTTTAATCTTTATGTGGGCCAAGACTGGCTTTCTGACAGGTACCTTAGTTGCCATCTGAGACTGCTTTGTGCCAACATAATGACGTACAGAACTTTTGCTTACTTTAAGCCTCTTGATCTAGGTCCTCAATTCCTTCTCAACGTTTGTCTTTCATTAATCTAAAAAAAGACAAGGATAATCCGATTTTTATTGCAGAAGATCTTTATGAATTATTCTAGCAAGTACTCAGAGGAATGCAAAGCAGCAACTAAAAGTATCTTTAAAAAGTTTGTGACCTGAGTCCTATTAAATGTATGCATGAATGGCTGTAGAATTAGTACACAAGACTGTAGAGAGCACTATGAGCTTACTCTTTTTATGTGTTGGGCCAAAATCTTTTTTAGACTAGTAGAAGGTGAACACTTGTTCTGCCTTCCGCATCTGCTGCCTACAGCCCAACCTTTTAGCAGTTTCAAGAAAGCTGCTGCTGTGGGGCAACAAAGTGGAGCAACTCCTCAGGGCTTCCCCTCTCTGTGCCCTCGGGAGAGGGAGGTTGCTCCATGCTTTGCTGTCCTACTCTAGGTAAAATCCATTTTTCTATTTGTGAAAAATCGTACTCTCACTAAAAAGCAAAACTGTGTCCAATACAATAGAAATAATAACAGAAAGAGTTATATGCCCATAATGAAACATGGCTTAGTGAGCTGTTGGGAAACTCTTAGTATTTCACTTCTCGCTACAGGGTACGTTGGCTTTTTTCTTATTCAGTGGTCTCTTGAACAAGATTACATTTGGTAGGTGGTACCACATTCTTTGCATCTCTTGAGTCTGTTCCACCACTTACTTAAGAGAGAGATAATGGTACATAACATTTTTCTGATAGTATGAAATGTATTTAGTACAAGCAATTGCTGATTTTTCTTTCACAGAAGTCATCATAGAAACATAGAATATGCTGAATTTGAAGGGACACATCAGGATTATGATTAGCTGCTTTGAAATTAGGCAGATTTATTGTATTCTTTTTGGGCACTTCGTACTCCTCACAAAATGCTGATGATGACAGTTAATATCAAGGCCCAGAACTGACATTAAAGTGACATTAAAATTAAAAATTTGTATTTGCCAATGACTACACACTATATGCATGATACAGTTCTTTGAGTAGCTGCACTGTGAAAGTACTGGTAAAATTAATAAACAATATTAAGTAGATTATATGTGCGCTCTCTGGTAGTCTTCAGAAAAAATATGGGGAAATCATTATTTTATTGAGGTTGGGTTTTTTAAAGTATTTGATGAGTTAGGAAGTTTTTGATTTTTTTTTTTTCTGATTAATTCCCTAATGGCAAATTGAAAACCATAACTCTTTCGAAGTAGGTAAGAGTTATCAGAACAATTATTCATTTCTAGACTCCATTCTCTTGGAGGTGGGGAACACATGAATAACATTAAGCAAACAAAGTATGTACCTATTACGGAAAAAAATGGTTTATAGGCAGCGGTCCTTTGGGTGGCATGTGGATGGATTTCAAAATAAAATTGGGCAGTGCATTCAGGACCTTTGGCCACTACTTTGCATAGATGTATTTTTGTAGCAAAATGCCTTCCTGGACAGTTTAACCTCTCTTCAAGGGCAGTTATGCTGTGGTAAAAAGCAGAATTTAAGACATCAGAAAATCAGATGTTTTAGAGTCTAGGACCAAAAATACAACTGCTTACCAGCCATGGTTTCAAGCTGAGAATGGCTGCAGGAGTGGTGGTAACACAACTTCTGCTTCAGTTGGGAGCATATCCCTTGTCATTTAACCACTTTGGGCATGGTCTGGAGAGTGCCTTAAATCAGCTGAGTTGGTGTTGCTGCAAGCATTTCTTCACTGTCTCACTGAAGGATGCGATTCACAGTTTAAAGGTGTAGACAGCTGTGATGAAAAGGGATCTATAAATTCAGACGTTTTTATTCATGTGCATTTCTAGCCATGATTTCTGTATTAAAACTACTGGAAGAAACAAAATAATGAAGTCAGGTTTGTTTGTTATTTTTACCTCATAAAAGGAAAACTGGTATCTTCTCTGTATTGTAACTTTTCTCATCTGGGTTCCGATCCTGTCAAAATTTCTCTGATAGTTGTCTCATGACCCAGCAGTATATTTGGAAAACTGTACAGGTAATACAATAAAAAACTCCTATGTCTTTCCATTTCTTCAAAGCCTAGTTATGGTTACATCTGTCTTAACGCTGTGTATCTCTGGGTCTGAGTGTGCACAGCAACACATGATCTCTTACCTTTCTGGGGAAAGAAAACCTATGAAATACCTGAAAAGATAAAAAATATGTACATTGCGAGAAGTCCATGTGGGAGTAGGAATAGCATGAATTTAATAAGCTGTGGAGGTTTTTCATAGTAAGTAATTTAAAATTACTGCTGTTTTGAAAGAATGAAGACATTGGTCACGCAATTTCATGCTTTTAATGATATTTTTATTTTGGTAAAAATATTTAATCTGCTAGACTGTGCACGTCTTTGTTCGGTCAGCATTCTAAATGTTTTCACCTAAATATTTATTATACTTTTTAATGGATATCCTGGTTTTTAATATGTAATAGACTTCATCTGTTACATGGTTAAAAAATACTTATTTAATTTGCATAATTTTGAATTAATCTTGTTTAGAAAAGCTGTGAGGAATCATTAATTTTTATTGTTGGATTCCCCCCCCCAATAATGAACCTCATCACAATACAGGCTGCTCATTCTCCTCTGTCTCGTGTTCGTTGTAGAAAAGACAGAGCTATTTTTAACATTTACACAGTCTAGATAGATGATTCCTCGTTCTGTGTGGTTTGAAGCTGAAGCTGTGCAGCCTTTCATAATCATATCCTTTTATTTTTTATGGTTTGCTTGAATTTGATCTCTGTAGCTGATTCCATGCATTGATAATGAAGGCTTGGGTTGCCTGATTCTCAGCATAAATTCAGGCAGACTTCTAGTTTGACAGGGCTCTGTGTTTCGGTACGCACGAAGATACAGAACTGAAATTGCTTTGCTTTCTTTACAAATGACTCAGAGTGTGCTTGTCCTTCCCTAAAATGTTGCCAGCGTGTGAAGGATTTTCAATGAGCAGTGCACTAAGCCGGCATCTGGGAAGGTTTGAGGCTGCTCTGGTATAGCAGTGAACTGTCACACAGATGATCAGGGCTGGAGCCAACACTCTGTAGCACCGTAGATCATATTGGTCGCATACTGGAACTTTTGTTTATGTAACTTGGTTGCTGTTTAACCTGCTTAAATAGTATTGCCATAATGTGGAGTGGGCTTCCCAGTAGAGGTGAGTCTGTTTTTTATTATTAAACTTCCCTGAATTGCTTTGTGCTACGACATTGAGTGGATGCTTACATGATTGGCATTATTTCTGTGTGCAGTGCATTTCTGTTTTAGTTATTCCAGTAGACAGGATAATAAAAAAGGCAAGGCATATAATGCATCTTTTTCTTCTCTTCTTATTTCAGTATTAAAAGTAACTAAATATGTGGCAAGCTCCCTTTCCTTGCTTGCTGTTTGCAGAGGGCATCTTTCCAGCGGGTGACTTCCTATGCATTTTAAATATTTTTTGAATGTCTGTGATGCTGTGTTATTGTTGTAGAAAGAAGCTTATTAGCAGTGTGAATAAAAATCTCTTACCAGAGCTTGCTTTCTGGCTTGTTAAATCTCAAAGTATAGTTACAATGATGTGTGAAACACAAGAGCTGTCAGATTCTCCAGATAAACTAAAAAAGTAAAGAATGAAATAAATTGTATACTGGGTTTGACATATTAGATATGTCTGTCATTGTTAATATTAAAAGTTATGATCTGTCATGCCCAGGACAGCTTCCAGTAATTCATTTGCACTGACAGCTTTCTTTGAGAAGGGTATAAAATTACTGTCGCTTCTCCCTAACCAGTTAAATTTGAGATTTAGTGCACCAAGTTTTATTTAAGGGAACAGATAGTGTGCTAAAGGTAGCCTGTGAAGTTCTAGTAGCAAATCTTTAAGCTTGAAAGTATTATCATAAACTAAACAGTCTTTGTACTTGTGTGTTTTAAAAAAAGGGGGTTTTATTGAGAATTTCACCTATAGCAGAACAAAAAAAAATTAGTTCAGCTGAGTTACTTATTAAGCACTGCTGTTATGTGAATATTGAGTTGGTGAGGTGAGACCTCGTATGATGGTATTTGTGTATGCTGATAGTGTTTTTTTTTATTAAAACAAGGAAATACATTGAAAAATACTTATTAATTTTTTTTTCTTGCTTGCTGTAGAGATGTCTGTGCTATGTAAAGACTGCTGTGGTTCTTTTTTTTTCTCTTCTGAGGAACTAGGACAGCTCATGCTTTTTCCTGCTAAATATATTTATGAGGCAGCTGTTTTATAGCTTTCAGCTCCAAAGTTATAGATAAGTGTGTATTTGTTTGACAGAAGATTCGAGAATTTCCATTTACTGCCAGTACATGTAAAGCTTGGCTAAGCAGACTGCATCAGGAGCACACACCATTTGTATTAGCCAATCTGTCTTTGCAAGTCCCAGGGCCACTATCTTGCTAGAAGCCACTGTGTGCTTTTGAAAGCATGAAATTAGTTTTATACTGAGCACATAGTTTCTCATTTAGCAGTTCTTTTTATGGTAATGGTCAATTTATGGTTCAATGCCAGAATTTTGGTGTTCTGTCAAAGCTGATAGCTTCTGCTAAGGTGTTCTTTGGAGATAAAGACAAACAAAATCCAAAACAACACCCCCCAACAAAAATGCAGTTTGTGGTGGGGATCCTAGGGAGATGCAAATAAAAGAAAGTTCGCCTGAATGACCCAACTCTTGATATTGCTGATAGGATTTTGGAATTATTTTGTTGTAGTATTTCAGAAAACATTTGTCATTCATGACATGAAATTATTAAATTAATTGTCACCTTTTTATACTTCATAAGTTTTTTTGTTTGCTCTTTTTTTTCTCTGTGGCATGTAAAATTGCTATCTCTCAACGCTAATTTTCTCTTTGTGCTTATTTAATGATTAAGGTCAAAATGCACTTGAAAAATGTATATGAAGCACCCTAAATATTCAGGATGATTTTTAGATACCAGCTTTAGAATACCTTATTAGCTTTTCCCTTTTTTAGTAATCTATAGAAGTCAAAATAAGTTGTTATTAAAACCTTTGTAAAACCTTTTTTAATACATATAATTCATAAATTGATGAACCAACTTATTCTTAACCTGTGTCTCCTTCTTGGAAGATTTTTGTTGTTTTTCTAACTATGCCAGATTTGTGACTCTTCCTCCCTAGAAGCTATGCTTGATGAAAGGTTAAGGTGGTTAACATTGTGCACTTCACTTGGGTTACTCTCTCTAGCCTACATTATTCTCTCTTTTATATAGGCAATTTAAAATGGCATTGTTTTAAATCTGGGTCTTCACAATTCTGACTTGATCCTGAAATAAACATTTTTAATAATGCAATGTTTGCTTCTTTACTCAGCTCTGTCTGCAAGGAGCAAAATTTGATGTTGCTTTTTTTTTGGTGCAAGATGTCTGGCTCTAGAGCTGGTGGTGTTTCTTCTAAGTGCTGAGGAGAGATCCTGTTACACCTACTGTTATGACTTTCTGGGATAAGAAAAAGCTGGAGGTCATAGTTCCCATAGTTACTTTAAGAAGTAAATGTAAGCTCGTACACCTGTTTTTCCTTAGTCCATTATCATGAAGGAGAAGAAGTAGAAGCTGTGGAGAAGACTGCCCTTTGTCACAGGCACTTGGAAATCACAGCAGTCCCACTGCAACAAAGCTGCCTTTTCAAAACCATGTTTGGATGCTTCTGTAGTCATGCAAGAGACGCATACTGGCAGCTTAAATATATATTGTTCTCATTTTAGGAACTTTTGAGTAAATTTGCTTGCTACTCTTCAGTGTGTGTTTAAAGGCTACCAGGCAGAAAATATTATGAACATTTGGAAAACAATGTGTGTGATATGTTGCTACCATGACATATAAAATTTGTTTTATTTGTCTAAGTGCTTGAGCTAGAATGCCTTTGTCTTTTTATTTTTTGGTGATTCTTTGTATCATTATGAATATAAGCTTGCCAAATTTTAATCTGGTTGATTCCTTGTTTGAAGATGGTTTTTACAAGGTCCTTTTACCCTTAAAGATCTTGCATCTTCTCCAAGTGTCTTTATTGCTGCATGTTTCCCCTTCTGCCATTTCATATTGGTAGTTCAAGTGAGAGGCAAGATTTGATGTGTTTGTTGTGCTGGACAAAAGTACTTCACTTCCTGGTGTGGAGCTCTATTACTTCGGTGTCCATTCTCTAGATATTTCTGTATCAGATTGTCAGTTATCACATGGCACTGTAATTTTAATTTCTTCTCCTCTGGAAGACATCAGTGTTAAAGTATGGTGATCTTTTGCATTTTGGGAGTTTTTAGGAGGCAGCAGCTTCTCTCCTGCCAAGATTACTTTACAAGGAGATTCTGAAGAAGAGGACACAAAGCTAAAAGGAAAAGAAATTATTGGGGAAGTGGTATGTTGTGAGCAGTTCCATGTTAGTCAGTTCACTCTGGGATCCAAGTCTTGCTAAGCTTTCTGTGGAAATTTTGAAACTTGCTTTTTTTTTAGTGGAGGTCACTGATGAATCCTGCCAGAAGAGCTGAGTGCACTGAGAACTGTAGTTCACTGTAGCAACCCTGTTGAAGCTTTACTACTGAAGCTCAAGTTTATATGTTTTTTTCCTGTCTGTAGGTTAAAGAGCCAGACATGTTGTGGAGGTCTCACCAAGAATGTTCAGCCAAGAAATTATCTTTTTTTTTTAATATGCTTTTTGTTCTGTTGGATTTTGAGCAGTGCTCATAACATGACTCTGAAGGGAAAATAAACTGAGTAACTTCCCTCTTTCACATATGCTTTTTTGTTCCTGTAAGGATGTTTTTTTAAATTATTAGTTGGAAGTGAGGAAAGCTGGGTGTGTTTTGATCTCCAGAGGTGTAAGGAGAGTGCTTTTGTATTGATACCAGCAGTCAGGACAGATAAAAGGCTGAATTCCTTAGCCTTGGGTAGGTTCAAGACCTACACTGAAGTGTTTGTGTCTCTGACTGAGTAGTGCAGATCTTGGGAGGAGATGAGGAAGTCTTTTTAATACTCTGTGAATAGAGGAATACAGCTTCCTTAAGGCCTGAGCCTTTAAAATTCATATAGTGTGCTACAGGAGCTACTTCAGGGAAGGGATATGGCTGTGAAAACTCAATGGACAAAATCTTCCCTTTAATCAACTTGTGAAAGTGTCAGACTTTCGGCAAGATTTTGTGTTATGATGCCTTTGGTAATACCACTTGTTAGTGTATGGGTTACTCTGGATGGTGTAGGAGGTCTGTGTTCAGATCACCTGTGTTCAGGTGATGAAAGGATGTTTCCATGTCTAGGGACTTCTGAGGTTACTGTGCTGTATTAAATTTTGGATTTTTTTGCTTGGTTTTGCTAGCTGTTCACATTGGTACTGTTTATATTTTCACTGAGCTAGAAAAGACAGAGCAGGTCTCTGGTGCGTGAGTTTCCCTTTTGCTTGTTTCAAGTCTTCTGTGATGACAGAAGTTGAAACACGATGCCATCATCCACTTCCTGGATTTGGAACTTCCACGTGGGGGTCTCTGTTTTCTTCAGGATATTTCATAGTAGGGGTGGAGAGATGAAGGAGAGGTAAGAAATCCACGTAGGAAGTTTTTAAAATTGTCTGGTTTTCTGCTCAAGCTGGATTCAAAATTTTCACACATGTGCATCTCCTCTGGCTCAGACTTGAGTGTTTGCAATGATGACATCATGAAATGTTTTTGTGACTGGGCATTTAAATATGAGCAGAAATTGAGGTGCTTTTTTTATCAGGTGATCAAACTTAGGTGGAACATGGAGAAAATAAAGAGGTGAGGAAGATTCATAGGCTTTAGAATGGCACATCTGGATAAAGAGTCACAGAAATCACTTCATCAAGAAAAAACAGACCAGCTGGAAAGGACAGAAAGATTATTGTTAGGAATTGCAACGCATGCGTTGTGGCCAGGTTTGTTAGTGGTACCATTTGAGCCTGATGCATCTCTAGTAAGGTTCTGAATAGTAAAAATCTGTCTATTAAGTAATCATTGTAGTAACCTCTTTTTGATGAAACACGAACAGCACTTAGCTCCTGTGTACCCAGGTTACTTCTGAAAATAAGATTTAAGCTTCTCAGTCACTTTGGCTGCTGAGTTAAGATGAGACTTTGAGAAAAGCCAAAGCTGAAACACCAGGAGGGTATTGACTGGGGAGTAAATCTTTCTGAAAACAGCCTCAGGTTTTGGGTATTTTAAACATGGTTATAAAGAATGGAAAGTGATATAGTTCCAGATTTTTTCTTGGTAGCTATTGACAGAAACAAGGACAAATCTAGCAGAAACAAATAAAAATATTGTTGTTCTTTTATTTTATCTGTTGCAAACATTTACTCATTTTAATAATTCACTCTATCTAATAAGTATTTCTCTTTCAAGGGAAAATTCTTTCAGTCTTCCTCCAAACAAACAAGGCAACTTTGTTTCAGAGATTTTAAGACTACCTTTGCAGAAAAAATATTTGAGTTGATATTGTTTGGTTAAGTGTATATTAGACTTCTACTCTGGTTATTAGTTGTTGCGAGGTATCTATGCTTAATGTGTTTATTTTTTACTTAAATTCTTGGTAGGTGATGGAATGCCAGGCACATACTTTGCCTTAGACTAAATTCAGTTGCTTTATGGATTTTTACAGTTTTGCTTCAAAAATACTTGTTATGATTATCCAGACTTGAAATCAGTGGATGAATTGGACAGATAAAGCTATCTGTATTTTTAAAGTATTTCTACTTTTTACTGCTTTCCTCATTTGAAAGCTTGGTGTTGCTTTGATAGATGGCACACTACCCTGACTGCTTCAAGTCATCCCTGGGCAAGGCTGATGCAATGCATCAAAGCTGTTTTAACTGCTTTAAATAACCAAGATAAGCATCCTAATCTCAGGAATTGTCATTCATTAATTGAATATCTGCAGAGTGGAGAGCAGGGCTGTGCTGTTTCTGCTGGTTGCACATTAGCAGTCTGTGAGTCTCATCCATCCCATGCCTGGGGTGACCGTTCCCAGAACCAACACTGTGCGCTGTGCGCAGGGGAGCTGCTCCGGCCCCTCTCAAGGAGCACCTGCTGTGCCCGTTCAACACTGACCCCTCTGGCAAAAGCAAACTGCTGGAACAATGCTAGGAGTTGAGAAATACATGGGAGTCTGGATGAAAAATGGCAATTTTTATTCTGTCTTGAGTGGTCAAGTACATGTAGCTAGAAATTACATATCCTAAAATATGTCAAAATAGCAGCTTTTAGTAGGCAGCTGAGTGATGATAAACGGCAAGAAACTGCTGTGCTATTGTGCTACCTGGCCTGAAATTGAAATCCTTTTACTCAGTAGATTATTTTCTAGGCATCTCTTGCATGAACATGTTGTTTACTGCCTACTTTTAATAGAGTTCTTGGGTCAGGAGAAATTGTTATGCAAAGTCAAGGTTTCAGGAGTTGCATAGTTGGTAGAAAAGCCAGTAACAGTGCAGACTCACAGAGGAGAAGCCTTTGAGGAACCATAATCACTTAGAAAGTCTTTTTTCCCCTTTCTTTTTTTCCCTTTGATGTTGTTACTGAATGCTAGTGGAACATGATGGCACTGCTGTGGTGTGGAGAAATCAGCTGCCAGTGCAAAGCGAAGTCTGAAGGGACATCTACCAATTAACTGAAAATAATGAGGAAATTATTATTGTTACACTAATCAAAGTTAACTTGTTACCAAGAAATTTGGAAGTCAACACATTTGTAAGCCATGTATGGTCTAGTATGACAGTTCTGGTATAAGCAAAGTCAGAATCAGTGCAACTGATGGGGCTCACAGACTCTGAGGACTGAAGGAATCCCCAAGCCTTATCTATTTTACAATACTGGACGAAATAATCTCTAGCATTAATTCCTTTAGGAGAAGAAATTGCTTTCCCAAATATGCAAGTGTTTGCTGTTAAGTCCAATAAATCTGCAATTGAACTAGAGCACATTATTTAGAGACACATTCAAGTTCAATTTAAGGACTTCAGGATGTGATAAATTTACTTGTTAGGCTGTTGAATTGTTTAAATAAAACTTTACCCTTGCAGCTAAGAACTGCATGTCACTGCCAATTGGAATTTTCTGATTATGTGCTAGGAGGTCCCTTTTCCTCTCTACTATCATAGAACATCCATGATTAGGCACATTCTCCTAATAAAATGGCAAGGAATCTTGATTTCAAGTCCAACACTGTTTGTATTAAGGATGCAATTACAAGCAGGGACTGTGTAACATTTGAAAAGGTTATGTATTACTTTTTTAATAACATGATTTTACATCAGTGGCTTCAGTGACTCGCCGATGAATCAGAACGACAACTTTGCCTCCACAGTTGTGGACTGTCGGGTCCTGGTGTTTAAAGTCTGCATGACATACTTGTAACTGGAACAGATACTCTTTCAAGCAGGAGGGAGTTCATAAAGCTCTCTTTCTTTGCATCAAGTTAGAAGCATGATACTGATACTTCTCCAGATTTTCTGGACTTCTGTTGTCTTTTCCTGTCCTCTAGTTATTTTCAGCTGGCAGGATCAAACTTTTCTCTGTGAAAAGAGAGTGAAAGGAGAGTAATTTTCCAGTTCAAATTCCTTGCTTGTGGTATGGACTGCTTGTTTTTCTCCTTTTCAGAGGCTGGACTCCGTTCCTAATACTATATTTTAAATACTGAGAGGCAGCTATGCAGCAACTCTGTGTCCACTGCTTGGTACCATCTGGGATGTGCGGTGAACTTTGTCACTCAAAGTTATTTTACCAATTCAAAATGAAAAAATGCATAATATTTTAGCTTAATATCGATGTAAGGTTTGTATTGGCATAGCTTTATCTGATTTCCTGTACATGATGTGTGCTTATCATGCTGCCTAATTTTCTTGGTAGTAGTTTCAAAAGCTTTTGTTGATGAAAAGCATACCTTCAGTGGAGACAGAAAGTGGAGAATGGAGAATCTAGTCAGCTTGTAAAGAATTGTGTATATGATTTACCTGACAGATATTTCCTTCCAG
The DNA here is from genome assembly GCA_013400635.1 of Hypocryptadius cinnamomeus. NCBI lineage: Eukaryota > Metazoa > Chordata > Aves > Passeriformes > Zosteropidae > Hypocryptadius > Hypocryptadius cinnamomeus. Next base: position 79,110 of record VYZP01056531.1, read on the forward strand.
TTTTGCACAGGTTTTGGGACAAGAATATCTGTAATCTTGCCATGTAAATAATTTTGTTGAGTTTTTGTTTTTTGCATACATTAGTACTGGCACTCATGCTTATTAGCCATTGTCTTTTTCTCACTTCGTTGTAGTGTTTAGAGACAATATCATCCAGAATTATATTCAGACTATTATCCTTGGAATGTCTTTACCTCCTCTGGAGCATGTCCCCAGCAGCTACATCCATCTATCCACAACGACTTCTTCCTGTACTTTGTGGGGAGAGTGGAAAGAGTAGCATAAGCATACTAATTTATTTGGACAACCAGTTCCTGCCTGTTTTAACCTTTTACATGAGGTTAAATGCTTACAGTTGGGTTGCACAAAATTGTCTTGAGAAGGTGTACTGTTAACAGGCTTGCTCCTAAGCCTGTGACTATAATACTAATATTTCTAATACTTTGCCAGCTGGTGTGCAGTATTTCTGATTCCAGAGAGTATGCTGCCAGAATGTTTTTGTTTTTCTTTTTTTCTTTATACTAAACTTTCTCCCACAGAAGTGGGAATGAAAAGGCTCTATGAATTTAAGTATTGCTTGGAATTTATTTCTACAATTTGCTTGAAACTTGACCTTTATCTAAGCTCTTCTCACTTCTGGGTCAGGGTATGTGCACCTGTATTCAAGATTTTGAGAGTGCTGCCCATGAATAAATCCAAAAATAATATTACTTGAATTAAAGAACATTATTTTGTAGCAGTATCTAAAGTGAAAATGCTCAAACTAAAACAGAAGTAGAATTCTCTTTTGCACATCACTGAATGTCTGGCAAAGTTGTTCACTCTTGAACTGGCTGCTTTTTCTCCTGCTGTGTAAGCCTTCCCACTACTTTCCCCTTCTGAAGTCAAGGAGTTACCTCAGGTTAGTTACTTTTTTTTTTCTGAAACATCATCTTACAGTAACTGTTTTAGTTCAGATTTTATGTGGTCACATGGTAGTATTTTCTCCCCTTCTCTTAGATTTTTCTTTTAGCATCAGGGTTTGTAATTGATTTTTCTCTACAATGAAGTAAAAATGTGGTGTACTTTCCAGTGGCTTACATTCCTTTAGCTGAAAAATTAACTAAAGTCTAACTTCAAAAGTTTGATTTCTTTTTTTTTTCTTTTTGTAAACAACTATTATTTTTAATAGGCCTTTTTAATTGAGGTTGCTAGTAACTGCTAAGAAAAAAATGCCTTTTTTTTTTTTTTGTAAATAAAGCATTTGTAGAAAGATGAAAATATTTTCCTTCTAACTTTTCACAAACTTGGTGAGCTTGGATTGGTTCCTTTAAAATGCCAACACATGGAAGTGTTTTTCCTCTTTCATCATCTCTCAGTGGCAAATACATCTGAGGCTTCTGATCTTTGGCTTAAACTACTGTTAAATTTTCATTATAAATGTGCCACCTACTGGAGCAAAAGGCCCATCAGCAAATATTTATTAATGTTATCTTGTCCCAGACACATTTGCATAGTAATTTCTTGCTAGATTCCTGTGCTTATGGTTGTCAAATCTACACTGCTTTTTGTCAGCCACACCATAGGGTATGAAAATGGTAATAAGAATTGGAGGGGATGTGGAGCATAAAGGTTTAATAACATGCCTTGGAAAAAAAAAAGAATTGATATGCTGAATTATAATGAAAAATACCTGCCTGAACCTAATGTCCAGTAAGGGAATCTTAAATTCATAGGTACTCTAAGTCTTGATTTCATGATGTAAAAAAAAAAAACAAATAACCACTTAATTGTTCAATATAGCCTTACAGCAAAAAGAAAATTCAAACAAGATTTTAGATTATGCAGTAGTTTTTTGTAGTTGCTGTTTTTTAAAAAAAAAAATCTTTGGTCTTGTCTTGGCATAGGATTAGTTGTGTTCACCTTTACAAATGAGAGGCATTTTGCTTGTAGCTTGTTGTCTTTTGTGTTACCATAATGAAATGAATGATTATTTGTATTGCATATATGTCTTAAGAGCTACAGTTCTACTGTGCTAGACTTGTACAGAATTATGGAAATGACTTGTTCCCAAAATTTTTAAATCTGCCTTTGAAACATAAGGCATTAAGCCAGTAGTGCAACCTAGGAGAATAGAGAGGTCTAGGAAAAATTTCTCTCCTAAACTTAAATTATTTTT
>VYZP01056538.1:0-15800 GCA_013400635.1 Hypocryptadius cinnamomeus
CGGGGCGGGCGCTGGCCGGGCCGGGGCCGGAAGCGCTTCCAGCGGCCGGGAAGCCGTTCCGGGGCGGCGCGGGCCGGGGAGCGGAGCGGAGCGGGCGGTGAGCGGGGCCCCGCGGGGTGCTGCGGGCACGGGCGGTGAGCGGGGGGCAGCGGTGGCCGCAGCATCGCCCGGGAGGGGAGCGCAGAGCCGGGGGAGCTCGCTGGTGCTGCCGAGGCCCGGCAGGGATGGAGGCAGGAGGGATGGAGGGATGGAGGACGCGGTGTCCCCGCCCTGGGGCTGCACGGCTGCTCCTGCCTCAGCCCCGGCCCCTTGTCCCAGCTGGGGACAAGGCCAGGCATTCCGCGCTCGGATAGGAACAGCCGGCAGAAATTGCCCAGGCTCCATCCCGACACCTCCTGAGCCATTTAAAAATTCCAACTTGAGCTTTTTTTGCCTCGTCCTTTGACAGAGTCTTTCATTGTACTTTATTTCCACCCCAAGAAGAAGTTAATATATATTACTTGAGCTGTTCCCGTGGCTTTGTGCTCTGCCAGTTATTTATGTAGTGTCAGCTGGGAAACGCAGTGCAGCAAGAAGAGAGGTTTGAGTCTCTCCTGGCTGGTGCACGGCCCTGATCCTGGAAATGTGTTGATTATTTATCACAGGACTGGTCCTGAGCCGTGGGGAACAGCCACATCCTCTCTGGTGCTGTCACTGAGCAGAGCAGGAGCTGCAGCCGCCAGGAGCCCTGGCTGGTGCTGGGGAGAGCAGGCATCTTCCCCCTCCTGCAGCTCCTTCACTGGTATCAGACCTCGTGAATAAACTGGAGGGGGCAAGGGCAGCTCCCTCTCAGGCTCTGGCAGAGGAGTGTTGATCTTCAAATGCAATTTTATAAGAGCTGCTTCAAGTGTGGCAATGGTGAGGTGGTCTGAGGAGAAAGCTGACAACCTGTGGAGAAGAAGAGATGTTATCTGAGGAAAAAGTGGTGAAACTGAGCTTTTTGGGAACAGGGAGGAAGGCTCCACCATCCAGGGACCTGTTGGCTTAGGTGTGAGGCTTTGGGCTCTGTGTGAACCGCTGGAGTTTTTTAAAACCAAGGAGTTTTGCTCAGAGTTGGGCTCCAGTGATGTCAGGAGAATCAATGGTCCAATTGTGGGTTGCCTGAGCAAGCTAGGATGGTGCTGTAATTAGTTGGAGCACAATAGCAGTTTTTTTCTGACCATGTTTCATAGTATGCTGCTTCAAAGGTGGAGGCAGCTGCTGCCAGCCTGCAGGAGAGCTCTTGGTGCTGGTCATGGCACCTGGATTTGTTAGAGAACTACTAATGCCCTCAGGGGAGGTCAGCTAGAAAAGGGGAAAGGAGGGGAGAGTTGTAGAAGATGACAGAGATTTTTTTCCGTTTTGTTGTATGTGTTTCCTTTTCCTGTTTATCTCTGTGTGTTGTGTTTCAGGTCTGTGAATTGGGATTATCAGCAGGAGTTTGTCCTGAGAAAACTCCAGGTGAGGAATGAAGGAACTTCCCTTCCTGCTGTGTTTGAGGACAGGGGCCAGGGGCAGGCAACAATAATGTTTTCAAAAGATATCCAGATGAGATAAATGCAACTCAGAGGTGATTCTGTGTCTTGCTTAGAAACTGCTGCCTTAGTGGGTTGGGAGAGGTGATTTAAAAGGCAGAAGTAATTGGGATGAGCCACATGCATGCAGGCTTTGTTCACAGCATTCAGCAGCCTTTGGGACTGGCTGAGCCTGGGTGGGTCACACAGGTCACTGTGTGTCCGGACTTCATGTACAGGTCCCACACAGCCCTTGCTGTCTGAGTTTGAATCAGAATTTAAAACATTTTCTTTCACTGAAGTACAGACCTGGACAGGACCTCGAGAGGTCACCTATTCTTATCTCCTGGGTCAAAGGCAGAATTGTATATACCCACACCCATCCCAGGCCAGTGCTTCTCTGATCTGCTCTTCTGAATCACCAGGGGTTCCACAGTCTCTCTATTCCAGTGGCTGGCAGTCTGTGCAGTTGGAAATGTTCTCCTGTCTTAAAATTCAAAATAGCATTCTGTATTTCAGCTGAATGAAAACTAAATAATAATTTTTTGTAGTTTATTTACCTCTCCCTTTAGTGTCACCAAGTGATAGTTGCCTCTTGTGCAATGGCATTGAGTTGATTCTCAAATTTATCAACTATAACTTTGCTGGAATTTGCCACATTTACCATCCTTCTGGACTGGGTCACATCTGCAGAATGTAACAACCTCCCCCCAGCCTGAGAAATGCAGAGATCTCTCCTGCTTTGGAGATAATTCCTAGGGGGTAAACTCAGCCTACAAGCTCAGTCACACCCAGGCTTCAGTGGTACAGAGAATTGTGGCTTTCAGTGAGCAGTGCTGATCCAGGGAATGCACACTGGGATCATCCAGGTCAGGAGAACCGAGTGGGGCACTTATCACAGCTGAGTGTGATGGCATCTCAGACTAATTGGATTTCCCTTTGGGGACTTCCTGAGGATTACTCTAGCAATTCTGGCAGGAGAGTTCTCCCTCGTTGTAAAAAGCCATTACTCATTCATAGGACAAATTGACAATTCCATTAGCAAAAGCTAAAGGGAGGAAGGAAGGATGGTCTCATGGCTGAGAAGCTTGGGACCCAGGAGATCAATATTTAACTCTGCCACAAACTACCTGTGAGACTGTTTTAAGTTGTATGGGGCTTCGTGTAACCAGCCACTAAAGCCACACTTAAATTTATACACATAGCTCGTTCCTCTGCCTTCAGCAGCTCTCCTTGTGTGTGGTTTAAGTAGGTGGGTTTGCACAGCACCTAAAACAACAAGGCTGTGACCACAGAGACAATATAAGTAAAAATAGATAGTAATCACCTTGCATGTGTGATCAACTTCAGGAAGAAATTTATTCTTGCTTATTAAGCTTTTCCCTTATTGTTTCATGAACATGGTTCATATTTTGTCTGCTCCTCACCCACAAATGGCCTAATACCAGGAGTTGAGTGCTATTTTTGTAGGCAGGTGACAAAAGACAAACACCCAAATTAAACACAGCTTTCCTTTTCCTTTCTGTTAACTCCATGAGGGAGTCTGTCATTTTTGGATAACAGAAAGCAAATGCCAGAAAGGCTGATGCTCTGTATTTTCTCCCTTGCAGTAACCAGCCTTCTTGAGAGCAGTAGAGGAGAAGGGTGCACTGACAATGGCTGCAGAGTTGGATTTCTCCCCACCTGAGATCCCTGAGCCCACGTTCATGGAGAATGTGCTACGCTATGGACTCTTCTTTGGAGCCATTTTCCAGCTGATCTGTGTGCTTGCCATCATCCTGCCCGTGTCCAAGTCCCACAAGACAGTGAGTAGTGCTCTTTAATATTGATATAAATGGGCAGAGTCAGAGAAAACAGGATGGGAGGGAATGTGGAGTAGCTAATGGAGACACAGCTGCCCCTGTGTGACTGGTGACTGTTTCATTGTTCATTCTCCTTCCTTCCCTCTGACTTTCCCACCTCCATCTTCTGTCTTGTGATTTACCACCAGATAGGAAAGTCAGGAACAAATATCTGAGCCAGGATCTCTCTTAATATCAGTGAAAAAAGCAACCTGAAGCACTGACAAGGTGCTAAAGGCATGTGCAGTTCCTGGCTGCAAGAGAAGGCTTTGTCCCAACCCATATTGTTGTCACCCTGCTGCTGATTTGCTTCATTAATCCCCTGGCAGGACCTGCTTTCAGGAAATGACTCTGGGCTTGAGTCTGTGTGTGATTTCTGGAAGCAAGATGGAGGTGAGATTTCTAGTATATCCTAAAGATGAGGAAAGCAGTTTTCAGTACTGACATCCCATCCAATGCCCAAGGGTCCTTTGATGCAGTTGGCACAGGAGAAGTTGAAAGGGAAAGGTTGAGGTGAGCTGTTCCTCTAGACTGAGGATGTCCTGCATCTACCTGGCTTTTTTCATTTAAGAGAAAAATGTCTGTGGTGCTGGGGACAGGTATTTCAGTGCTGCATGGTGATCAGGCTGCAAGCTTGGTGCTTTGATACAGATGTTGATGGTATATTTTCAGTAACAACTCAGCATGGAGAGTTTTGTTTTCAGACTATTTCCATGTTTGCTCCCTCCTGTGCAGAGGAAGCCTGGAAATTTTCGACCTCTTGGGGGAAGGGAATGCCTCAGGATGAGGCACAGAGTGAAGGATGAAGTTCATGACCCAATTTTTCTACCTTCAGCTGCTGGTGTGATGTGATGCTGTCCTGCCATGGGTCATGCTCCCTCCTGCTTGTCCTGCCACAGGAACAGGCAGTTGTTGGGCACCATGCAGTGGCATTGCAAGTCTTAGAATCTTAGAATCATTCAGGTTGGAAAAGACCTTCAAGATCATTGAGTCCAACCTTTGCACTGTTACTCTGCAGCCACCAGCACCTGTCTGTCAGAGTCCATCATTCCCCCAGGAAATTTTTGAGAAATACCAGGTAACCCCATTCTTGAAAGTTGGAAAGAGTGAGAGCTTTGGTCTGGAGTAGGAAACTGGAGACCAGCCCCCAATTAAAATAAGGCTCAAGGACCTTTTACTGCTTACATCTGTAGTATGCCTTGATGTTTGCATACTCTAGTTTTTATTTTCTCTATGTATAAACTTTCCTCTTGGTGTGCTGTCCATATGACTTGTTTACAAGACCATAAACACCATAGGCTGCCCCTCCAGATCCTGAGAATGATGCTTGAGTTTGGGTAGGATATTGGGAAACTTGCTGTCTTGGAGCCTCAGACTTTGAAGTTTGGACATTAGAAGGCAGCAGTGTTCACGTTATGGCAGCAGCATTCTGCATCCCTGAGTAATAACCAGCTCCCTGTGCACTGATCACAGCTTTGGAAAGCCAGCCAAGTCTCCTTCCTTGGAAAGCCACACAGATGTGAGCTGTAATAGCCCAGTAACTTGAGAGACTTTGAACCAAGCTCTTTGATTAAAAGGACACTGTCAGATGCTGCCTCCCCCTCCATTATCTGGAGTTCTGGCTTGGAAGCTTGGAACTCGCACGTCTTGCTCAGCCATTTTTTGTGTGTCCTTTTCCAGTTGGCACACTCAGGCTGAGAGAACCCAAGATGCTAAAGCAATATTTATACTCAAATGCATTTAATGAAAGGAGGCAATCTGCATGTGTGTGCTTTCTCAGAGGAGACTGGCACTGTTCCCTTGTGTTTTCACAAGATAACTAGATTTTATTTCCCATGGCTGCAATGTTATCTCTCATCTTCTCTGAAGGAAACAAGCATCACATCTCAGTATTTTGTTAGTCCAGGTGAAGAAAGCTTTGCCTGCAATTCCCTCCTTGGATTTTAGAGGCTCTGAACTTTATATTCTTACTGCTGCTTTGGGGAATATTTTTTTGTCTTGCACATGATAGAGATTAATGTTTGGCAGAAATGCCTGCTGACTGTTTCCATGCATCCTGGTGATTATATGTTATCTTTTCCCAATTCAAATAGTTTTCATTTAGTGTTGATTTTCTTCTTGCCTTCGAAGTTTTTCTTCTCCAAAGCCTGTTTCAGATATTTAAGCTTTTAATGGCATCTCTGGTAACAAGCTGTTTCTGTGCAGAAACTCACACTCATCAAAAAGCACATGCAGGAGGAGCAGAGATGCCAAGTCTCATTAAATGTGGCCTCAGTTTGACATCAGTGTGTTCCAACAGAGATACCCAGCACTTGTTTCCTCTGACTTATACTTGAATCCCCAAAGCAACCTGTTAGCAAATGGTAAAAAAATAGTTACTGACTGTTTCTTAATTGATTCTTGTAGGACTCAGACAGTTTTGAGCCTAAGAATTCTGAGCCGGTGAAGAAGCCAAAGGCAACTGCTCCACAGACAAGCAAGAAACCTAAGAAGGAAACCAAAAAGAAACGATAGAGGTGTGACTGATGGGCCTCCCAAGACCAAATAACCACCTATAATCGTGCTTCCTCAGAGACAACATCAAAGGCAACTAACTCTCTTAATGGTTTTCTGGCATTGCCATCTTTTACTTTTCAGGGGCAAGGGAGAAGAAACTTGGAAGAGTGGAAGGGTTGGGGTTCTGCCGTAGATTTCTTACAAGCAAAGAGAACTTCACATATCCAGGACTTCATTTGACTTGATTGATGTGTCAGTCACCATTAAAGTGACTTCTTCCAGTTCTGGTGGGTAGAGAGGGCTGTTGGCCTGGCTCCTTCATGCTGGCTGGGATTTGTAGTGAAGTCCCTGTGGGAAGTGGAGCATGGGTTTGCTGCTTTGGATACCAGTTTGTGTTTTGTTTTTTGAAGGCAGAGGGATCAAATGGATCAAGAATGCCACACTACACAGCTTTGTATTCATCTCTGTTGTCATCTAGTCTGAAATATATAGCTGCATTTTATGGCTTAATCATAATGCCTTTGTCATATTCTTTAATTCTTTAGGTAATAACTCACCAGATTCCAGACTGCTGGAGATGAAAGCTTTTATTTCCCAGCGTCGCTGCCTCTTGTTCCCCACCCATGCACTCTTCCTTTCTATTCCCACCTTTGAAAGCAGGTACATTTCAGGGAACTGAGGCTGTGGTGGGGATTGCAATGACTACAAGAATCAGGAAACAATTTGACTCTGGAAGGTGCAGAATTTAATGGCCATGGTAGGGAAGTTGTTCTTGGAGACTTGGGAAGACCAGGCACTGTGTACTGGAGAGGAGCAGCTGAGGTGGGAGCCTGGGGCTGGTGCACTGGTGGTGTACCAGCCTGCACTGCCTCTCTGTGCCATGGATAACCCCTCCTGCCAGCTGGCTGAGCCCTGACCATGGGCCCTCTTTCAGCACAGCTGGGCATCATTGCACTTGCAGATGCCCTGCCAGCCTTCCCTGCCACGGTCTGCTCCATCTCCTCTGGCTGAATTCCTCCTGAGGGTGAATACGTTCTCAGCCTGAGGAGATGAGGTATTTTAAGATCCAAGGGGTGGCAGGCCAGCTGTGTACCATGACTGTATGGCAGGAGACACAGACACTGTGTTCCTTCAGGCTCTGGCTCTCCAGGCCCAGGGACAATCCAGGATTGGATTTAAATGTGGCTAGACAGACTGGAAGGAGATAGGTGGTGACGTAGGCACGGAGTCTCTGTAGGGCAGCTCGAGCTTCCTGATGCCAGCTCACATCTTGGTTTGTTTGATCAGGAGTGAGTCAATGGGAGGAGAACCTGCTCTCTGAGGCGCACCCAGGGTTCAGAGTGGCTTTGAAGGAAGGGTTCTCCCTGGCAGGGCTGCAAGTCTGTGATCCTCTTTGCATACACAGACTCCCATCCTGGAGTCACAAATGCCTGCTGAGCCCAGGTGTGTGTTCTTTACCAGCAGGTGAACAGCACATTTACAGAAACCATCAGTGCTGAGAACAGCCACGTCCTCTGCTCACTCTTGCTGTTGGTGGGGTGACAGATGGATCCCAGAACCAGTGTGGCTCTGAATTCCCTGCTCCAGGCTCTCTGATGCTCCTAGCCAGAATGCTGGCACCAAGTTGCACTTCTTAAAATCCAGTTTGGAGTTCTGCTTTAAATTCTGCTTTTTAATTTATTTTTTTTTTAGCTACATGAAGGCAGTACCAGGAGGACAGAACAAAGCATGGGAGACACAAGCACTCTAAAGTTGCTTTAAGTTCTCAGTACAAAGAAAGATTACAAAAAGTTCCCACGCAAATAACAAAGAACAGTGTTGTGCCATGAGTTTCCATGGTGGACCTGTGCTCTGTCTCTGATCTGCAGGGCAAAGAAAAGCCCTGAGTAGGTACTGCACATCACTCTTTCCATTTTAATACATGAGAATGGTTTTATGTAAATTCCAGCTTTCTCCACGTTACCTAAAGGAGGGAGTTAATGCTTTATTGGAATCACAGGACACATGTTATCCAAAATACAGAGTCACTTCTGCAGCTCAGAACCAGTTAGCAGTGGGCACTGTGTGGCTGTTACCTGAAATAGCAGCTGCTACATCAATGTCCACATCCAGCTGTTTGCAGGCTGCTCACTCATTGCTCAGTAGAAATCATGGATGATAGGGTTTGGTTTGGTTTTGTTGAGGGGAAAAGGGATGAAGATAAATTCCCCAGTCTGCTCCTGACAGCTTTATACATATTTGAATGCTCTTGTTTGCTGAACTTAGAGTATGTAGAGATTACCAATAACCCATGTATTTTAGTTTATCCTGAAATGTGTAATAAATGCCATCAGAATATTTGTTACAAAAGAAATCTGTGTTTAAAGTTGTGGTGCCTGTTCCCTCACATTCACTGTGAAAGCTGCCAGAACTCCCAGACTATAGGAACACAGGGACATAAATAACCTATTCATTAAAATGATCCATTAAGGGAAATCCTTTCAGATCCTTTAATCTGTGAGAAATTGGTTAGTTAATACTGTCAGGCATGTGTGCATCTGTATCTGTGTTTGACTTGGAAGTAGCAAACTATTTCCTAACACTGCTTCACCTTCCTGGAAGGAGGGAGAAAACCAGCCAGTGACTAAATCAATTTGCCCCCCATGAGAGGCTTTTGGCTCTAAGAGCCCCCAGGAAGGTAGCCCCAATAAAGGCATCATTTGTTAACAATGCAAGCAGGGGATTGGATGGGGATTCAGTAGGCTGGTAAAAGGGATTTTCCGGAGCCCAGGTTTGCATGGCTGGAGCATGGGGCTGTCTGGTGGCTCTTCTTGGCTGCAGTGAGACCAATGTGGTAGCCAAGCTCTGGCAAGTGTGTGTTGGTTCTTGGTAGCCAAACTCTGGCAAGTGTCTGCTGGTTCTCTCACCAGAAAACCAAAGCAGAGAAGGACTAGTGTGGTGACTCCTTTCATTCCCAAGCACTTTTCTCCAGGCTGTTTTGTAATTAACATCCCAAAGGGAGCTGAAGACCTCATTAAGTCAATTTTATTGAAGGGGAGGTTTTCAAAGATCTGTCTCCAGGTACCTGCCAGTAGGCAGCACCTCTGCAGCCACACCTTGCTCTGCCACCCAAAGCCAGGAGCTGGCTGAGGGCTGGATTTCCTCTGCTAGTGTGTCACAGAGTTCCTGTCCCTCAGCAGGACATGCCTCAGCTCTGAAGAAATGCAGCTGGGAGTTGGGAGTTCTTCCCCCTGTTTCTGATCACTTTCAAGCAGCTCTGCCTCTCTGGCCACGCTCCTCTCCAGAGCTGTGGCCATGGCTGTCCCCTGGAGCTGTCCCACGCTCACAATGCATCCTTGTGCTCCCCCAGAGCAGCAGCACAATCCCTTGAGACAGACTAATAAGGAGCTCGTGACTGGAGTTCCAGTTCACATAGTTCAATTAAATCCCTGTTAATCTTGTTCAGACCTAATTTACTTTCATTCTCATACACACTCCTCTCTCAGCAGAGATTCTGCTGAGGTTCCCTGCCCCAGGCCCTCAGCCCATCAGACACTGATGTGTGCAGAGCAGCCCCCTTGTCGAGTCAATAAACTCAGATTATTTCCCAGCCTGTCACAAAGAATGAAAATACTCCTTCAGTGCCTGGGTTTAGGGAGGGCCAGGCTATCTGACAATGCTTGAGGAGACCATAAGGAAGCTGTAGGAAGGGAGGACCTGCTCAGTATCTGTTTGCCAGGGCACTGCTCAGCCATTTCCCTGTGTGTGTGTATTCATTTTCGGACAGCTGGGAGCTGGGGTGCTGGACTTCTCTCCTGGGAGCATCTCTTCCACACTGATACTTCTTTCAGGCAGAAGTTGTGTTGTTCACAGCCTGTGGCCTGCAGGGATTGAGATGACTGTATTGATTTAGTTGTTTGTTTATTAATCTCATGAGGCGTCAGAGACTGACTGCAGTGAGAAAATGGGATGATGAATGGAGAGTGCTGGAGTACAGAGCATTGCTGTGTGTTTGATGATTAGCTTGATTGCTGGCCTTGGCACTGGGAAGGGATCTGACCCTCCTCTTCCTCATGCAGCCATGAGGGATGATTTGTTTGGGAAGCATTCCCTTTCTCCCTGGCCACAGATGGGGGCTGCAATCAGTGTTTGCATTCCTCCCCCAGCTGACAGTCACTGCAGGTCCAAGGTCCAGCTCTTTTCTGCCAGTTTGTGGCTTTTGAGTGGTGGTTTGTGGGGGTGTTTTCTGGCTTTTGGTACCCAGGCCACTGTGCAGTAGCTGCTCCAAGTGTCTCTTGCTTGAAGCTGGCAATTGCAGGGCAATGAAATCAGCTTCCTGCCTCTCCCTTCAAATTCAGCTGATTTTCCCATTTCATGGTGCTTCTTCCCAATTTGTGGCTTTTCTGTCACCATAAATCACTCCTCTTGTTGCTTCCAGCCTGCAGACTCATGTCCACTGCAGTAGTTCTGTCCTTGCAGACACATTTTACCCACCAGTGACAGTGGGCATTACCTGCTGTTACCAAGGACAAAGAAGGAGCAGGTGCAGGAGCCCCCAGGATGGAGGAAGGTGTCCCTTTGTCATTTTTGGCAATGATTTTTTCAGCCAGCAGATGTAACAGCCAGGGAAGGAATTCTCCCTGCCTTGGGAGCCCCTGGTACCCCTGGACAGCTGTGCCAAGCACATCATCCCTCCAAGCCATGAGGATCCAAAGCCATCCCACACCACACTTCTGAGCTCATGATGAGTGAGTGCTGTGGTGCTGTGTGTGCCCCACATCACCTCTCAGATCCTGCTCCTCACCAGCACATACAAGATTTGTCTTGTGCAATCCCAAACCTCTTGCAGTGCCCACTTCCCTCCTCTCAGCTTCCCTGGTTTCATTTACTGCCTGCAGGCCCTGGTGTGGCTTTGATGCCCCTTGCACTCTGCTTGCCCTCCCTGGGAAACCCCAGTCCAGGTGAAGACTCAGCAATGCAGAGCAGGGGGTTGGAGCACAGAGGCTGATGGGCTGCTCCATGGTTTCAGTCCAGCCTTTCTGGCTGCTGGGTACAAGGTAAACCTGCTTTGGGTCACATTTTAGAACATCTGTTTCCTGGTTGATGTCTCTCGTTGTGTGAAAGGAGCTCAGCTCCCAAATGGGGGAGCTGTGGGTGGAAGGGCTCTCACTTCTCCCTATCTCCAGCTCCAGGCAAGGAGCTGTGTCTTTAGCATCATGCTCTACTTGGAAGTCCTATTTGCACAGCATTCCTTTTGTGTGAAACCTGCACTCAGGACAGCTCCATGTTTCTTGCCAGAGGCTGTCCCAGCCTCTGAGCTGCCACCCCTGTGTCAAGTTCAGCCAGTGTATGGACTGGGGCCATGGAAGGCATCAGCAATGGCCTGAGACATCTCATATCTTGCCCAAGCTAAACCCAGGTGTCCCTGGCTCCGAGTCTCGTTCCTGCTGCCTTCCCTTTGGCTGCTCTTGTGCAAAAGCCATCCCAAGCTTATAAATTCACCTTGCCATGAGCCAAAGTCCAGAGTACAACAGACGCCGTCGAGCTGTGCAGGCAAAGCCGCTCCTGCAGCTCCAGGAACCAGCTCCAGACGTTTCCTGCTGTTATTTGTGCCTCAGCTCTGGCTGCACAGGCAGGATCCCTGCTGGAGCTGTGCTGCTGGTGTGGAGCTTGTGGGGTGACATCCCTGTGGCTCCCTGAGGGCAGCTCTTGCCCAGTGCTCTAGCCACAGGGCTGGACTACAGCTGCAGGGGTGTGTGCAGGAGAGGGTCCTCATGGCTGTGCCTCCACAGAGCAGCTGCTTGTGCTGCTGTGGTGGCTCCTTTGGTGAAGCAGATATCCCCCAGTGTCAGGCCTGGGCAGGAGGAGCAGATTTTGAGAAAAGCTGCCAGCAGTTCTCATCCCTACCTCCCCCTTCACTTAACTTGTTTTAAACTGAGCTGGGATCCAACCATCACATGGTTTAAGATTTCAGATTCAGACTGTGGCCTCCTTCGCCCATCCCTCGCTCCAAGGACCAAGACTGGATGATTAAGGGGAAACACCCTCGTGTCTGCTCCAGCTCTGCTTGCTCAGGCTGCAGGCGGGCCAGCAAGCAGCTGGGTGCTGGCAGGGAGGAACATCCCAGCCCTGGGGCAGGGTCTCCTGGATGTGGCTAGCAGAGCTCTGCACCAACCAGCCATCCTCTGCTGCTCTGCTACCAAATCAAGCCAGAAGCAGGGCTATAAATCTTATCTCCATGAGCTTCCATGAGTTTTTCTGCATCACTCTTTTCTATGGGTACTAAGACTGGCCAAAAAGCAGAATTTCCGTGCTGGGAGATGCCAACATCTTGTGTGTGGCTTTCATGCTGAGCTGAGGCAAGAAGCAAAATGTGTCAGATTTTTGCCCAAACGAGCTATTCCAAGATATTTAATTCAGATTGTATAAAAGCGTATTTTATCAGTCACAACCCTGACAGGAAATGTTGTGCCTTTATTGACCATGCAGATAATTTCAGCCCACAGCTGTTGAACTCCGTGCCTCCTTATTAAATATTTGCATGTCACCGAGTCAGTGGCTTCCCCGCAGCCCTTTCCCCCAGGGAATTTTGCAATGACACTTCCTGGCAGGGGCTAAGGGCCCCCTTTGCACAGCAGATTGTCACCACACCGAGGGACACAACAGGTCCTGAACCCTCCTGGTAATTTCTTCTCAGGTGCCCCTTTTTATCCTATAACCTGCAGGATGCTGGCTATCACTGCTCGGCTCCTGCAGCCCTGATGCTCAGTGTGGGAGAGAATGGCCAGAATGAGCATTTCTAGCATGAAATATTGCCAAATGGCTCGTGCTGCAGGGTTATTCTGGTCAATCCCCCTTAGTAAATCAGCTCCTGAGCTTGAAACTGCAGCTTCCCTAACGGGGCTGATGGTGCTGATCATTTCCTATCTCACACTCACTATTTGCAGGGCTGTAAAGCTCAATGAAAATCATAAAATCTCAGGGCAATAACCACGGCTGCCTCTCTCTCTCTGTCCAGCATCTCAAACACAACCATTATATTATTAATAGTAATAATTCCTGCAACTGTATTTGCAATTTGCAGTGAACAAAGTGCAGCCTCAGGAACAGAATCCAATAGACAAAACTTATTCACGCGTGCCAAGGGGATGCTTAAAAATAAAGCTGGCTGGAGATGAATAGATGTTTTGTTGTAAATCCACAGTTACTTTGGAGAGGCCAGGGCTCAGATCAAATACTGGACCCAACGAGCACCCTCTTACCTCACAGGAGGATTTCAGGAGCCCTGTGGAGCAGTTTGATCTGCACACCTGGAGGGGAAGGAGCCACGTACTTACTTACTTACTCATGAGCATGACAGCATCTGCCCACAGTAACTCTCATTCTTCTTGTTGCTGATGAAACTCGTGTAAAGGTCAGCAAGAAAACACAGAAATACCTGAGCATGTCTTCATTTCTTTTTAAAGTATCATTTCAAGACGTCCTGTAATAACCGAGCCGCTGGAAATACTCAGTGCTACTTTTGTTCAAATTGAAAGTACCTGGTTTTAGTTTCTGTAACCCTCTTCCTCTCTCTGGGGTGGGTTTTATCAGCGCTATTTAAAAGTGAAGAATCATATCAAGAAAATAAGTTTCGGATGAGAGACTGCAATCTCTGGTTGGGTGAAAAAAGCAGCAATTTGCATTAGACTGCTTTAAGATAAGTATTTGGAGAGAGGCAGGAGGCAAAGGGAAGTGGGTGGCCAGGGCTTGTCAGGCTCCAGACCTCATGTCTGAGCCAGGAGCATCCTGAGGTGAGCTGGGTTGCTTAAACGCTCTCAAATCGCACTATCACCAGCACTGCGTGTTTAATGTCAGCCCTGTGAGGGCACATTCCAGCATCTGAGACCAAAAGATAAGAGTCTGGGTTTAGACAGTGTCTGTTTGTCATTTTAGATTTGCACATTGGCATCATCTCAGAGGAAGAAGCAGAGGTTGTGTCGTGGACCTGGTGTGGCTGTTGAAAGGCACGGTGCTGTGGGCGTTTGCCTTCCAGCCATGGGCCAGAGATGGGAACTCCGATTGGGAGGACAGCCCGGAGAAAAGAAGTTGATTGCAAAAGAGAAAAACAAAATACAAATATTTATAAGTCATAATTGCATCTTAGATTTGGGTCTGGATCCAGTAGGGGCTGAGTCATCCTCACCAGCTCACCCGGGGCTGGAGCCAGGTCCCCACTCCCCCGGGGTGTTCTCACCTCCGGCAGAGCTCCGGGCTGGAGTGGGTGCTCCTGGGACAGGGAGGGACAGGGGAGTGTCCCTGTGTCCCAGCACAGCAGGGAGAAGGCGTGGGGCGCCCCAGGCACTAGTGTGAACCCCTCTTTCCCCTGTGTTACATCCGCGTGGGTGAGCAGAGCAGAACCGGGGACTGCCCCGCACCACCCGCTTCATCCCTTCATCCCACATCGGATGGAGAATCCTTCCCTCCACAGCTGAGTAGCAGAGGGGCTGGGCTAAGAATTAACACCCCCAAGCCTCGGGACAAACCAGGCTGCGGTTGGATGCTCCGGCACGGAGCGGGCAGGGCTGGCCCCCCCAGACCACACACGCCACGGGTGTTCGGGGAGCCCGGCCGGCCTGGGCCAGCCCTGGGAGGGAGCCGAGAGGGAAAAGCGTCTCCTGCCCGGCTGGAGGGACCTTATCAGCGGCAGCTCCTCCCAGGGAAGGGCCCCTCACAATGCGCTGGCCAGGGGTGATGGATCGGCGCGTGCATGACTCCCTGTTCCTGGTGACTCATGGATTCGCTGGCCTTCGCCAGTGTCATGGGAAATATTTTTTTAATAACTCAAAAGGCGGGGGGGAGGAGTGGGAAACAGAAAGAAAAACTCCACCACATAGTTCTTTAAAAGTTGTTAACTTCCCAAATTGTTTCTGAAATGTCAGATCTTGCTCAGAGGAAGGAGGGCTTTCGGAAAACCCCCGCGGAGTGGCTGCGGGGTTGCGAGGAGGGGTGGGCGAGGACGGCAGAGGTGGTGCTGGCTGTGGAAATGCGAGGGTCACTGCAGCTGGCCAGCAGCCGAGCGTGCCGCATAAAAGAGCTAAATGTGGGTTTAAGGAGTGGACTGCTTCAACCCCTTTCTTCCTGGAGGATAACGTGACAGGGAACACTTCAATGGATCGCCAGTGGGGGAGGTGGGAGGGCTGCCAGCGCCGCCGAGCTGGTCGGGCAGCCCCGACGGGCTGGGTGCAGGCATCGGGGCACCCGGCAGAGCCCCGAGCCCGTGTGTGCACCCCGGTGCCAGGGCAAAGCTGGGCATTCCCCACCTCCTGCCGCTGCTGCTGAAAGGGGAGGGTGCTGAGGAGCAAGGGGAAGGATGGGTGGAACTGTTCCCGTGTGCCCACCTGCCTGAGTGGAACTCAGGGGCACACACACCTGAGGGGGTGATGCTGCCAGCTGGGGACTGGGGCCCCCAGGAACACCCGCAGCTCCACTCTGCCTTGTTCTGGATCCGGCACCGGCTTCAGGGCCGACCGGGGGTGGGAGGTGTTAACCCCTAAACGGAATGGGTGCCCCGGCGGAGCACAGACACCGCTGCGTGCCTGCGCTGCCTCCAAAGGGCCCCACAAAGTTCCCGGGTTCCCAGGGAGGCACAGGACGTGGTTTATCTCTGCCTGCTTTTCCATCTGAAGTTTTGCCTCCTTCCGACTTCAGAGAAGGAGGAACGTGGGTTGCAGTCCTCTGGGAAGGCGAGGTGTCCCTCCTGGGATGGGGAGGAACAGAACCTGACAAAACAGCATTTCCCCTGCAATTCGCCGTGTGTTAGAGCTGTTGAATAAAGCGAACCGCAACCCAGCCGGGAGGTTTCAGCCTCCTGAAAATCACTTTTGTGTTACCAGCTCCGGCTTCCAGGTCCCACACCAAGCCAGCCCGCCGGGACGAGCAGTGCTGGGCTCGGGTGGGAGCACCCCCAGCC
>VYZP01056538.1:18663-63625 GCA_013400635.1 Hypocryptadius cinnamomeus
GGGGGGGCCCATGAGCATCCCTGGGACAAAGCACTGGACTCCTGGCACGGCTGGGGGAAATTGGAAAGCCTATCTGAAGTGCTATTGTTTCCTGTGCTGTCTATTTTGCAGCTCGGTTTCCAACTTGTTTCTTTATCTCTTGGAACAATTTCCCATCTGAGCTCACTTCCGCATCTCACCCCGAAGCCCGCCTGGAGATGTGTCCAGCATGCATCCCATCAGAAACAGCCTTATCAGACACAGCACACCCCTGCAGCTCCCTGCAGAGGGGAGCCCTTCAATCCCATGCCTGGAGAGCAGCTTGGACCTGTGGATGGAAATAACCATCCATGCATAGCTGTTCCTGGGACAGGAGCGTGGATTGTCACTGTTTCCAGTCCAAGCCGCTCTTCCCGACTGCCTGTAGCTGTGGGTGGTGCAGTCCAGCTCTCCAGGGCTCGTGTCTTGCTGAAGTTTCCACCCATCAGCAGAAAACACGCCGTGTGTCACGGGGCTGTTTTGAAGCCTTTGGTTCCTCTTCACTTAAATGGGCAGCAAACTGGGAGATAGTCCAGTACATCACAGAATCGTGGGGTGGTTTGGGTTGTAAGGGACCTTAAAGCTCATCCAGTTCCAGTTCCCCTGATCATCCAGTTCCAGACGTGCCCAGAGTGTGCTTAGGAGGGGCACCCAGGCCCCCAGCCCGGTCGCAGGTTGGCACAGTGACCTTGGCACTGGCTGTGTTGGGAGCCGGTGCCGCCGTGCACATGGCTCTGCACACGCGCGCTTTGCAAAGAAAACCCTGAAACAGATTTCAGGAACAAATGTGGTTTGAACCTGGGCCAGGAACCAGGACCTGCAAATCTGCGTGTTGCACTGACTTCCCTTCAGGCTATGGATCTGCTGGCTGCTCTCACTGGGGAGCAGGGAGGGGTTTTTGAGGGCTGGGGGCATCGGCCGCTGGGCAGGGCGGGACTGGTCTTTGATTTTAACTCAGCCCTTAAACAAATCTGCCCCTTGACACCACGTAGTCTCAGTGGAGATGCAGCATCTGAAATATCCTTAGGATGGCATGTGGGATTGGTGGGCTTGTCTGGAGAAATGTGGAGAACAGAACTGCCTGGGTGTTTAAAGTAAAAAGATAAGAAATGGGGCCCATGCATAGCAAGCCTGCCCTCACCTCACAGCCGTGGCCCCATGCCAGGAGGGCACTTTGGGGTCTGCAGCCAAGGGGGACACGTGGTGCGGGGACATGTGTGACTTGGGCTGTGCTGTGGTTCTTTCCCTGTGCTGCAAGAATCAGAGGCTGACCCTGATTTTTCCAGCCCATTCTTGACCTTTGCGGTCTCACTTCTCTGACCGTGAGGTTTTGGCTGGCCCTGAGCCCCCTGTGCTGAGAATGGATGGATGGATGGATGGATGGATGGATGGATGGATGGATGGATGGATGGAAACCTGACTGCATGCTGTGCAATAGCTTCCACCCAGTGCAGCTGCTCCCATCCTTCCTGACTGTGCTTGGCAGCCTTGGCCACCAAAAACCTGGGCAATGAGGGTAAAAGCCCATTGCTGCATTGCCCCCTCCACCATGGGAGAGGTTAACAAGTCCAGCTACTGTCCTGAGTAATGTGTCCCCCTCCCATGCCATGCACCAGTTTGGGGGCAGCATGAGAGGGTCAGCTCAGTGCTAAATTGATTCTAAAATATCTCACCTTGGGGCACCCTTTTGCACTAATTTGGGGTTGGAGATGTAGCACTGTGCCTGTGTTTCACTTCTCCACTTTGCTTTCCCACTGCATTCCTCAGTTTCCCCCTGGAGCACCTGAGGAGAAGCTGTTGTTGGAGTTGGTGAGGTTTTCCACAGAGTGTGTGCCTCAGTTTCCCCTTCTCCCAGCCCCAGCTGCACTGCCCTACCCCATGCACACACCATGGGTAAAGCCTCCCCTTAGGCAGGGCACATAGAATCTCATCTCCATGAAGCACAAGCACCTTCCTCATCCTCAGCTGCAGCTGCAGCCAGTGCCAGCAGCAGCGGGGTCAGGCAGTGCTCTCCCTGGGCTTCCGATGTTCCTGGGTTGAAGCATGTGCTTGCTGACTTGTGCAAAAAACAACTACACAGCAAGGCTCTTGGACTCCTGGAGTCACTCCCTGCTCAGATGGCCCTTTCCTTCCCCTGCCCATGGGGCAAGTGCTGGTGGGGCCCTGCTGTGCTGGGAAAGGGATTGGGAATCCTTGGGACAGCGGGAAGGAGCTTCCAGTGAGCAGCCTGCTGCATCAGGCAGGGGAGATGACATGGGATCAGGAAGGGTGCAGATGCAGCTGCAAAGGTCACTGTGACCAGGATGAGTCCCATGCTCCAATGCCATGAGCAGCTGAGCTCAGAAGTGTGTGGGGAGGGAAGGCTCAGGCTGCTGGGGCCAGTGTGTGTGGCTGGGGCTGGGCAAGGAGGGCAGCTGCCTGCCCACCTGGCTGCCTGCACAGGTGCAGGTGTGTGGAGGGGTGTGCATGTGTGTGTGCACGCTCACCTGAGCCCTCTGGGTGATTTGGGAGTGGGCACAGCTCTCGTGCTCCCATGCTGTGGTCCAGGAGGGCTGTGCTGAAGGCACTGTGAGCCACAGGTGATGGGAAGCAGAGGAGACGCCCTTCATCCCTTTGTCCCTGCATCCCTTCAGTCTGTCCCTGTAGGATGAGCAGCACAAGCGAGGGCTGGAGAGATGCCATGGGAGGGTGCAAGGTCCATGTGTCACTGGTCACATCCACCTCAGCCACAGACCATCTCTGCTCCCCACCACAACTGCAGAGCAGTGCCAGAGGTGTGCAGAGCCCAGTTCTGCTCCAAGAGTGACAGGGATAAAAGACACCAGTTCAGCATTTTTCTTTGTTTTTCATCTGCTCAGGTTGTTGATAGTGAGCACCATCAGGGGCTGCACCCCCCAGCTGGATCCTCTCTGGCATGAGCATCCCACTCACCCTGGGAGCAGCTGGCAATCCAACACAGCCTTTTGGGCTTGGAAAAGCTTTTTGGGGCTGGCTGGTCTCCCTTTGCCCCTCAGGACCCTCCCTGGTTGCTTCCTCTGACACATCCTGAGCCATGCTTTGTTTTGGTGGTGCAGATGGGAGTGGCTGTGGGGACCAGCGTCTCTCAGGGCTCTGTTGCCAGTGGTGTCCTGGTGTTCCAAGGCCAGAGCCACAGTCCATGCTGTGGTCACTCATATGGGACCTGCTCCCAGTCCCATCTGTGCCCACGGAGGTGAAGGAAGGAGTCGAGTGTGCAGTGCTGGAGGCTGACCCTGATCATCCAGCCCTGACCTGCAGCCACACATAGCATGTGTGCATTAGGGCTGGTGGCCCCACGGTTCCCCAGAGCTTGAGGCTTGTGTTGGGCATATGCCCCAAAGTCCCAAAGTAACCCAGGAAAATGATCAGCATAAATTTGATAAATTTGCACTGTGGGTTCCTGTTTATCTATTTGAAAATGTTCAGGGGTCTGCAAAGTGGGAAGTGTTTGAAAACTGTGACAGAAGAGCCTTGGCCTCTGCTGGGCTTGTCCTTCACCCCCTCCCATTGCAGTGAACCCCAGCATGTGTCCTGCCAAGTCCCTGTGGCTCCAGCTGGGAGAGGGGCAATTCCCACCTCCATGGGTTTGTGTCAAGGGTGCACATACCCACATATCCTCCCCACATTTTCCCTTTTTTTCCCCATTAGTGTTTCAGTTCCTGTTCCATGTCAGGAGGGCTGTGAGAGGTTTTCTGCCACGGGGGTCCTACAGGACCCCCCAGCAGGGCTGATGGAGCTGTGGCTCTGTCCTGGAGGGCCAGTGGAGCCCTGGGAGCTCCTTGCCTGGCTGGACTGGATGGGCTGGTTTCTCTGAAAGTGGAAATGTTTTAGCAGTGACGCCAGCGTGGCCAGGGGTGGTTGTAACTTGCTCAGATGTGGAGCTTTCCTGCCTCCTGCGTTCCTTGCCCCCTTCCTCCCCCTGCCCTGGAGATTTGCCGCCTGCCTGCGCTGCTGTCTCGTCCGGGTCAGAATGGGTGTGTCAGCCCTGCAGCCACGGCAGACGCAGGTGGCACCACTGTTTTGTCCGGATCTGAGACACCTGTGAGTCACAGCGGCCTCCTGCTGCCACCTGCCCTTCCCCAGGAGCCGGGCAGGGCACGGGGTGGGCTGGGTGCTGCCACAGCCATCCCCCGAGAGCCCCCGGGGTGGATGTTCACTTCCAGAAAGCAGAAGGAAACCACATTTCCTGGAGCCTGGGGCTGCCTGTGCAGAGAGAGGCACTGCAGAAATAGGGAACAGAAATCACCCCTCCTCCTCCAAGGGCCAGCTCGTGTCACCAGGTCTCCATCACCCCCTCCAGTGGGGCCAGTCCCTTGTCCAGGTTCTTTGCCTGGATGGGAACAGCAGGGCTGTGATGGGCCACGGGGAAACTGGAGAATTAAGTGGCTGGCAGTGGGAGCTCAGAGGTGCCAGCATGCCCAGGGGCCAATGTTAAAAGGGCACATTTTGAGGAGTGCTGAGCCACAGGGCTGTTTTGGGGAAGCATTGCCCCGTGGCTCCAGGCAGTCCTGGTGGCCAAGAGCTCCAGCTCCTAGTGCCATTCCAGCTCGACATCAGAGTTTCCCTGCCCAGCATTGTCTCTTCCCAGCCCCACGGGCACTCCTGCCCTTGGAAGCATTTCCTTTCAGTTTCCTTCTCCTGGACTTGGCAGGAGAGCGGTGCCCTCATCACCTGCCTGGGAGAAGCCAGCTCAGGTTAATGCAGGCCAAGGGCTTTGTGTGCCTTGGAAAGCATTTGCTGGAGCTGGTTGGGCAATTCCTGGCTTTGGCTGGTGTCCTGATGGGAATGCTGAAAGTGCAGGCTTGAGTCAGGCTGGGAGGTACTGGGAGGCATCCCTGCTCTGACCCGGAGCACAGTCAGGCTGCACAGCACCCAGCCAGCTCTGAGCATCTCCTGCTGGGGATCCCACCACCCTTCCAGTACCTGTTCCTGTGCTGGACCACCCTCAGGGTGACAAAGCTTTGTTTTCCCTTTTGTAATTGTTGGACACCCTTACAGTGCAGAAAGGATGCACCCACATGCTCACAGATCCAAAGGTGGTCCCTGTCGGTCCCCAGGCCTGCTGCAGCACAGTGACAGGGATGTGACAAGGTGTGGCAATGGCCACTTTCCCTTCTCACATCTCTCAGTGGAGAAAAGGCTTAAAACTGAGTGCTCAGCTCAGCACCAGCAAGCACAACTTGCAGCACATTCCGCTTCCTGCATCCAGGGCCTTGCATTGTTTCAGGGAGATAAGGCTTGTGGCTTTCTCCTGCCAGCCTTATGCAGGGTGGTGCTTGTGGGTGCCCAGTGTCAGGATGCCCCTGCCCTTGCCTGGTTTTGGGATGCTGTGGAGGTGGGGGGGGCACAGCCTGCAGCTCTCTGTGCCACTGATGTTGGCAGAGCCACTGCCCATCAGCCCAGCAAGCCAAAATCTGCCTGTGGAGGGGCTGACCCTCTGATGGCTCAAGCTCCCTTCATGCTCCCAGTGTGGTTGCTTGGAGTTTCCCAGTTTCTTGGCCACATGAACATCCAGAATGTACTTGTGTGCTTCTCAGGGTTTGTTTTGGTCTTTTAAACTCCCTGTTTTGACATGTCTTTTCAGAGGCATTTTGCATTGCTCCTGACCGTGCTCTCCCCCATGCTTAGGGGGAGTGAATTTGGATGGGTGATCTAATTATCCTTTCCCCTTTTGTGACACACTGGCCTCTGCTGTCTTGGGCTGTGGAGCTTTAATTAAGATGGTCTTAATTTTAACGGGAGTTGACAGGGCCAGAGAGGAGGAGTTGGGACTTTAATCTGTGGGGAGTGTGTAGCTGGGCCCCTGCACAGCAGCTGCACTGCCCTCCCTATTCCAGCCATTCTTTCATCTGGAAGAGCTCTCCATCAGTTGGAGGAGCCAGGGAGGGATGGACTGGCTTGGCTCAGATACCTTCACCATGCTGTTAGTGGGTGAAGCTGAGATCAGGACTGGGAACACCTGCCTGTGGCTGCTCCTGGTTGGAGCTGAGAGATGAAATGAGCATCCCTGCATTGTTCCTTCTGTTTTAGGAATCAGTGCAGGTGAGAAATGAGTGTCCTTGTGGAGGAGAAGGGCTGCAGGCACAAGCCAGACATGTCCTCACTGCTTCAGCCAGGCAGGGACAGGGTCTGCAGCATCACACCCCACTTGTGGGGCTGGGGCAGCAGCTCCCCCTTTTCACAGCTCCTGGGACTCATTGCAGCGAGGCTGGTCCCAGGCTGGCAGAGACGAGCCTGTGTTCCCTGTCCTGTACTGATGACACGGACAGGGGACAGGGATTGTCACTGGCTGGACACAGTGACTGTGTATTCGGGTGGCAGAGGGGATGGTGGGCTGAGCCAGGCTGTCCCCAAAGCACCGGGGGCTGTGCTGCTGCTCGCTGGCCCCCAGCTGTGATGCTTGCCGTGGGAAAGGGCAAAACCGGGAGCATCCCCTGGGACAGAGGGGGAAACTGTTCTGTGAGCATATCCGGGGCTGTGCATCCACTAAAATGTGGGGAGGGAGCAGAGAGCAAAGCAGGGAAGGGGACAGGGTGTCACCTTAAGATGATTAAAAGACACCTCGATGATTAAAAGACCACCTCGACGCCATGGTAATGGCAGCACTGACCAAGCTGGGACTTCACCCGCAGCGCTGACCCCTCTCTCTGGGGGCCACGCTGGCAGGGGCAGCACTGCTGCCACTTCGTGCCACCCAGCAGGGGGACACAGGGGGTGGCAAAGTCCCCTTTGGCTGCCTCCAGCCTGGGACCTCTGGTTTAATGGCCCCCCTTGCAGGCAGCTTCCATTGATGCTGCACGGATCTGCCCCGGCTGGCCGAGCTGGGAGGGGGCTGGTTGTGCGCCGAGGGGATGGAGGGGCTGGGTGTGTTTGGGGGCGCTGCTCTGTGCCTGTCGCTGTCCCCGCTGCCGGCTGCCATGGGCTGGGTGCCGCCAGGCTGCTTTGTCTCGCCCGCCGTCCCGCACGCTTCATTTTTCAGTCTGGTGTGAGACAGTTGCCGTGATTAATCTCACCGGGGCTCTGCGAGCCGAGGACACGGCTCAGCTCGTCTCCCTCCGCCAGTGGCTGGGTGCTGGTGCTGCCAGCCCCTCGCCCCTCTCCCCCAGCACCCCCATCCTGCTGCGGGCAGTGCTGCTCGGCGCCCGGCTCTGGAGCAGCTCCAAGGACGGTGCCTTTATTGCCAGAGCTCTTTCCCTCCCCAAAGCTCCGTGCCTGGTGTCGGGCCCCAGCTTGTCGCGGCATTTCCCAAGGTTTCTGCCTCGGCTGTGTTTTGTCTGCTCCCAATCAGTGTCTTTTGTTAGTGTCTTTGCGAAGACGATAAGATCGCTTCCCCTGCGCTGTCAGCCCCCGTTCCACGGCCATTGTATCCTTGAGCGATCCAGGCGCAGAAAGCGGGACTCGCCCGAGAGCTGCCGCTTCCCCTCGCTGCGAGAGCATCTCTCTTCAGGGAGGTAGGGCAGGGGATGGAGCATTTTCCTGCCACCCAACTCGCCAGTTAATTTTGGGGGGGAGACAGCCTGGAGCGTGGGTGTCGGGCGGTCCAGGTGGCATTTCCAGCGCCGGCAGTGGAGGACGGGGATGCCGCTGCCTCGCGTACCGTGATCTGATCCGAGCTGAGGTGTGCAGCCGAGTGTGCTTCATTTTTAATTGCTTTTGGAGAGGGTAGGACTGGGCTGGCCTCTCCTTGCTGCAGCCTCTGCCCCCGGCAAGTTGCGTGGCTGAGCTCAGCCCTGGCACCCTCCCCTCTGTGTAGGGAGGAATGGAGGACGGGAAGACCCCAAATGCAGAGCCAACAGCACACGGAGATGGGTGGGGATGGCAGTGCTGGCGTTTCTGAGCCTGGCTGTGGCCGTGCCAGTGATGTCTGGTGAGAATGGCAGCCCCGCCGCCAAGCAGGACTGTGCCAGATGTGCCAGGGAGTGCCAGGCTGCTGCCACAGCAGCCACTTTCAGCCACCAAACAGCCAAATCTGTCAGCATGAGGCTGCTAGTGCATCCATCCACCCAGGGACCTGCCCTTCCCCATCAGCAGACCTGGCACCCGCTGCTCCAGCACATGGCTGACCCCAGGCTGAGGCACATTTGGATTTTCCTCGTGGGTTTTTTGGCTCTTTTTGATCTAATCGTTGTTGTGGCCCGTGTCACAGCATGCCGGGTGGCAGGGACACGGGCACCACGTGTGTACGTGGCACAGCTTTATTTGTATGTGCTGCAGCCTGGAGTTGGGGCTGCAGCTTCCCCCCTGCATCCCGCTGTGCAATCATTGCCAGCCAGTATTTGTCAAGTACAAATTACAAACCATTCAACGTCTTAAAGAGCTGTCAGTCAGCTCCCACTCATTATCCTAATCAAATGCACTAAAAATAGTGACAAAACTTATTAGTAGGGGGAAGAGGAGGCCATGAAAACAAACCTGCGGTGGGGCACGGCCCCTGCATGCAGACACTGGGATTTTCCCCTTATATGAGGTGTGAAACCCGGGATGTTGCCCTTGGATCAGGTGTGAAACCTGGGCTCCAGCTGGGGCAGGAGCCTGGTGGGATCCTGCTTGGGGCCTTGAAGTGGGGTCTGAATCCCCTCTGTGCCGGAGCAGGAGCCCCTGGGGGTGGCTGAAGCCTCTGCCCAGCGCTGGGTGAGCAGGGCTGGTTGAAGAGAGAATTTCCTTTCTGTAGGAGAAGAAGGAGCAGCTCCTGCAGGAGCTGGGGCTGGGAAAGGGTGGCAAAGCCAGGTGAGGGGCTGTCTTGGCTCTCTGGGGCCATGTCCTGCCCTGCTTTCCACCTGCAGCTCTGCCCCGAGCTGCTGCTGCTGCTGACTAGGGTCCCCCCATCACGCACACTTGTGACAGAAAACCGTCCTTTTTGAAAAATTTAGCTGAAATACGCTTTTCTGGATGAGTCAGGGCTTGAGTAGCACAGGTTGCTCCCATACCTTGTGCTCGGTTTGTGCCGTAGCATTTGTCTCAGCTGTTGGAGCAGGTGACTCATCCCGGGGGACGAGGTCTCTGCTTGGTGGCCGACCATGCCCTGCCGCAGGTCGTGGCTGTCCGGAGATGGAGCAGCAGGGCTGGAAATGCTGGTGTGTCTGGAGGAACTGGCTTTGCTTTTCCCCTGAAAAATCCCTTGCTGGGCTGGGGGTGCCTCTGCTCCCCTTCCACTCTGGGACACGGCTTGGGGCGGCTCCAGCCGCCTGCTCTCCCATCCCCAGAGGGGTTGATGAAGTGGAGCAGAGAATCATCCATCCCCTCTTCACACAGCAGAGATCAGAGCGGGCGGTGTGAGCCGGAGGGTTGGCGAGGAGGAGGAGGAGGATGAAGGCAGCCCTGGGCACTGGGCCGTGGCGTGGGGGGAGAGGGTGTCGGGGCGCGGGGATGCCGCGGTGCTGACGCTCCCTCTCCTCGCAGGCTGCAGCGGGAGCTGAGCTGACTTCTCCGGCAGCACCTCCCCACCCCGCGGCCGGGCTGTAGCCGAAAGCACCGGTAAGACATCGCCGATGGCCCGGGCAGCGGGGACGGGGCTGCTTTGCCTTCTGGGGGGGCTCACAGCCGCGGCACGGGGTGCCGTGCCAGCCCTGGAGCATCCCGGGCTGGCTGCGGCTGCGGAGGGCACGGCGGCTGCTCCGGCCCGGGCGGCGGAGCCGAGGCCCCGCAGCTCCTGCCCGGGGTGGTTCTGCTGTGCCGCTGGCGCTGCCCCCCGAGCGGAAGGCAGGAGTTCCTGCAGGCTGCGACGTGCCCGGGGTGCTAATCCCCGCCGCAGGAAAGCTGCCTGCCGAGCACAGGGAGCGCTGGCCGTGCTCCAGCCCTCTGCACAAGCCCTGGGAGGGGGAGAGGGGCGGTCCTGCTGAAAGGCGAGGTCCTGGCCGGGGTGGGGAGCGATGCTGAGCCCCCCATCCCAGCACTGCCAGCTGTGAAAAGCACGGCAGCAGGGCAAAATCCCACTGGGCATCAGCCAGGCTTCTCTGGCTGGGTGCTGGTGGTGCTGAGCATCCCTGCAGCCTGCTGCGTGTGGAAATGCTGTATTTATTGGACATAAATTTATTAGACATATACACAGCGTAGCTCCTGGCAATGGGTGTTTTTTGCAGTCTGGCTGCTGTCCCACAGCTCCCAGTGATGCTGCTGGGGTGTGCTGAAAGCCACCACACTTCCTCCTCTGCCCTTTGACTCTGGGGGGGTTTCATTGTGCCAGAGGCAGGGGGGTCTCCCCCTGGTGCCTCCTGAGGACCTGAGTGCACAGCACATTCCTGCTGTCATTAATCACTCCTTTGCCAGACTCTTGCACAACCCTGCATTCTCCAGGGGAATCTGCACCCTTTCCTTTCCAGCTGCCAAGGGGGTGTGGGAGCTGCAAGGGTTTTCTCAGGCCCCTCTCCTCGCTGGGAACAGGTGGAGAGCCACAGGGCTAAAGCCACGTGGCCGTGTAGGCTGAGTTACCTGGGACTCAGAGTGGGGATGGTGCGAGGCTGCCAGTGCCCCTGGGCACAGTTTGGGGTTGCCAGCCTGCATTTTGCACTGGCCAGATTGAAGTCAGTGTGTAGGTATTTAGATGCAAAGCAACAGGAGAGCTTGGAGTGGGGCTCTGCAGCCCCTTCCACAGAGAGCTGTGGGCTTGTGCCTCCTCCTCCTCCATCTTTGGCTCTTGCAGCCAAAGCCCTGCCAGAGCATCGTGTCCCAGTGACCAGCAGATCCAGTAGAGCCCTTGCCTGGGAGGGTCAGCACCCCAGTGCAGGGTGGGAGCTTTCCCTGCCCAAACTGTTGCGTGAGGAGGGATGAACTCACAGTTCATGGTGCTCCTGGCCAGGACATGCCTGGAAGTTGCTCATCCTGTGCCCACAGGCTCACAGGTGTGAAGGTGAGAACTCCCCTGTTTTAGGGAAGTGCCTGGGGGATCCCCTGTCCCCTCTCTGTGCTCTCCTTCTATCTAATCTCTGGGCACATTGGCTGTTTTATACCTTGATTTCCTCAGCACACTGATAAATAATTTTCTGACCCAGGCTCAGAAGATGTGCTTGGGGGACACTTGTGTCCCCAGAGTGCTGCTAAATCCACCACCCTGGCTGGGGTGTTTTCCTGCCTGGGGAAGTGCTGCTTCCAGGGGAAACTCTGAGCAGCTCTACTCTTGCTCACTGTCCCGTGGGGAGTCACAAGCCACACGGTCACAGCCCTGCCATGCTCCCACTTTTCTCCCTGCACTGCCACTGGCATCCCGGGAGCCCCAGCGGGTGCCAGAGCCCCGGGCAGAGGTGAGCAAGGGGCTGGCTGGGGACAGGGAGGTGGGGGCTCCTTGTCATCACTCCTCAGGTCTTGCTCTCCCCTTCTGCAAAAACTTTTAAAGTGCATTTATTTATGGACAGACTCCTTCCCCTTGGCTGCAGGATCTGCCTCTGGATTGCCAGAAGTGACCATTTGCAAGTCCACAACTTTTATTTGACCCTTATTTGCTTTGAGACCCCCCCAAAGCCTGGCACAGATATGGGTGGACTGAGTCCTGTGGCAGGTAGAGGCATGGTCCCTCCTCATCACCTGCATCCACAGGAGGAAGGACAGCTCTGCTGCCCACTGGAGTGGCTGCTGGAGTCATACCCAGCACAAAAAATCAGTTTATTACATTTCCCAAACCATGGCAGGATCTGAGCCTGCCAGCATGGGTCACACAAGGACACTGCTGGTCCTCTGTGCAGTGTGGGAGCTGGAAAGCAGTAGATGGAAATTGTGTCTTTTGGGAAATAAGCCCTGATCGTCAGTCAAAGGCCTTGCTGTGGGAGGGGAGCTGAGGGGGACAGGGAGCAGCTTGTGCCTGGCACCCCTAAGCTTTCCCACAGCAAGAGCCAAGGCTTTGCCTCAGTGACACTGGGGCTGTGCAGGCTGCTGGGGCTGCCCATGGCTCTGGGGGGCTCGGCCCAAGCTTCTCTCCAAAGCTGGGCTAGAAAAACCCTCTGCTGGATGAGGCTGAGCCCCCCAAAGCCTCACAGATGGCTGTGGCCAGGTCTGCACCCTGTGGGCAGCAGCTGCCTCCTCTGCTGCCTCCCTGCTTGTTTTCTTATCAGAGATACTCTCCTCCCTGCTTGTCTCCACCTCCCTTTTTCCTCCTGCCATGCATGATCTAGCCTAAATATTTCCTTCCATAGCTTCAGGACACTGCTGGGTATCCTGCCATCTTTAGAGACTGCAAATAATTCCCTGCCTTCATTTATGTCATTACCTTGAAGGTATTTATAGAGTGTGGTCTTGAGTGGAAAGGAAGGCTATATATAAACTATTTGACTATATATAAAGGCGAGATCCCTTGGTCCTTAGCTGCAAACTGCCTGAAACTGCTCCTGATTTAAACTTTTATCCTGAGGTGGACTTCAAAGGTCTACCTTAAGTACTTAAATCTCCATCCTGGTAGAAACTCATGTGTAGGAGGAAACACGTGGGGGCTGAGCTGTGTCCCATGGCAGGTGCCTGCCTGGCCCCAGAGCTGCCACAGTCTGAGCACAGGTCCAAGTTCCACACTCAGCATCTTTGCTCTGCACTCCCAGGGGTCGGTGTGCTTCCCTCTGCTCCCAGAGCATGTCCTGGCAGTTTCACTGGCTGCTGCAGCCACACAGGTGTCTCCATGTTAATGAGGGGCAGTGGTATCCCAGGGCAAGGGCAGGATGGCCAGACTGCCCAGCAGCTGCTGCTTGAACAAACTCCAGAGGTTGTTTCATTTCCTGGTGGGCAGGCATCTGTCACTCGAGCCCTGGGAAACAACTTCTTCTTCTTAACGATAATAATTACAATAATTACAATAACAATAACAATAATAATAATAATAGTAATAATAGAAGCCCTCTGTGTGTCCTCCAGCCTGGGACCATGGGGAGCAGCAAGAGCAAGCCCAAAGACCCCAGCCAGCGCCGGCGCAGCCTGGAGCCCGCGGAGAACACCCACCATGGGGGTTACCCAGCCTCGCAGACACCCAGCAAGGCGGCTGCTCCCGACGCCCACCGCACCCCCAGCCGCTCCTTCGGGACCATGGCTGCTGAATCCAAGCTCTTTGGGGGCTTCAACACCTCTGACACGGTCACCTCGCCGCAGCGTGCCGGGGCACTGGCTGGTCCGTGGGGCTGGGGCTCGCCAGGGTGGGGTCCCGGTGGGTTTGTGTCCAGCTTCTTGGGGTTTTGCGTTTTTGAGGGACTCTGGGCTCGGGGGAGGAGCAGGTCTGTGTTATCAGCCAGTGGGAGGATGGTGGGAGGGGAGTGTCCCTGTGGCTGTGCCCCTCCTGAGTGCTCTTTGTCACAGGGGGAGTCACCACCTTCGTAGCCCTCTACGACTACGAGTCCCGCACGGAAACGGACTTGTCCTTCAAGAAAGGAGAGCGCCTGCAAATCGTCAACAACACGTGAGTGTCCCTGCAGCCAAGCCCACGGGGTGAGCTGTCACCTCTGCCCCTCCTGTGGAACCCCAAGCCCAGCCTGGCAGGACCAGCTGTCCCCAGACAGCTCAGAGGGATGTGCCAAAATGCACATGGACACAGTGACCTGTCCAAGGACACTGACACTGAGAGCAGTCATTTGCCTGCTTCCTCATCCTCCTGACCCTGCTGCTGGTCACTGTGGCCTCACAGCCTTGTCACCAAGCCATGTCTTCTCTGCTGGCCATTCTGTGCCCTCCAGCACAGAGCCACGTCCCCGCCAGTCCCGTCCCCATCCATGCTCAGCTCCCTCTTGTTAGCCTGGACACTCCCTGAGCTTCATGGGTGCTTTTCCCTGTGCTTGTATGCTGTGTCTGGTCTCAGCTTCTCTCTTGACTCTTCTTTCTCTCCCTCCATGCTGTCGTTTAGGAGAAAAGTGGATGTCAGGTGTGTATTGCACATTTTTACTGTTATTATAAATGACCTAAATGATCAAAGCTTGTCTGCTGCCCACTTGAGGGCAGGTTGGATGGAGCAGGGCTGGGAGGAGATGGTTTCCAGATGGTTTTCTGGTTGGTTGCATTTGTCCTCTTTGAGTGACCAGAAGAGAGCAGGGAGTCCCTTCCCATGCTGGGGAAATGTTCCATCCAGAGCTGTGTCTGCACCTGGGAGCTCTGAACCCATCCTCTTTCCTTGTTCATGCATGGCTCCCCTCTGCACTCTCTTTCCAGCTGGCTCTTCACTCCCCCCTGCCCTTTGCATTTTTCTTTTGCATTTTTAAATTTTACTTTTATATTTCATGAGTGGCTCTGGTGATTCAAGTATTTCCTCAGGGGTCTGACCCCCTGGCTTGCTCCCCATCCTGGTCACCACAGCACATCCATCATGTGCAGGGCAGCATGGCCAGCTGGAAGATGCTCCTAAAAATGATCCTGTATTAACCCCATGTGTGGTCTGTCCTGACAGGAGGCACACACAGTCCAGAGCCTGGCTGGCAGAGCCAATGTCCCCAATGTCCCCACCTATGGAGCTGCCACAGGGTCCTGAGGGTCTGCAGCTCCTGCTCCCCCTCCACTGCTGCCTTCCAACCTGGGCATCCAAACCAGCAAAGTAAAAGGGTGGAAAGATGAGGGAAAATCCCAGGAGTGAGATTTCTCCTGCAGTGCTTGGGCAGTGTGGCACAAACATGTCTTCAAATCTGATCCTTGTTCTGATTGTTTCAGTGCTGTTTATTAATGGTGATTTTTTTCATCTCTGAAGTCTGGGATGTGCAGCATTTCAACATTGCAGGAAAAGCCTGAATTTGGGAGTTTTGGTGCTTCTTAATTTAAGCCTCAGCAGTGGGTGAGCCCCATGCTTGAGTTCTGCTTTCTGGCTGTTGCAAAGTGAGCTCTGCCTGTGGGGGTCCAGATCAGGCCCATATATGAGGGGTTTTTCTTTTCACCTTTTATCAGTTCTGGGGTTTCCACTATTTGTCAAAGGCTCAGTCAGAGGGAAGGCTCAGCCTGTGATGGGCTCTGCAGCATCCTGGGGAGCAAAAGGGCTTTTTTTGGTGACACAGTCCTTTGGTGGAGGGTGCAGGATGTAGCTGCCAACCTTCCCAGTGCCTGTGTGGGTGAGATGTCTGCAGGAAGAGAGCTGGTGGAGGAAGTTGGGAGTTTGTGCAGTGCTCAGGGGTGAATCACTCTTCTCAATGACCTCCCAGAGATGCTCACACAGTCTGGGAACAGCTCAGGCTGCTGCACTTTGGGGACAGCAACAGACAGATGTGCAATGTCCCCTTCCTCTGGTCTCCCTGGCAGGACAGTCCCTGGAGCTGCAGGGAGGGGACTTGGGTCCAGTCCAGGAAGGGCTGGCAGGTGCTGGGCACAGGGGAGCCCATGGCCAGGGTGGCTTTGCAGGGTGGCAGCAGGTTTTGGCTGTCCTGATGGGGCTGGGGTTGCTCAGGGTGAGATGAGATGCCTCCACATCGTTCACCTCCCTGCTCTGGGTCATCCTACCAGTGCAGAAAGGCTCTTGTGGTACCATTTCCAGTGGGAAGAAGTCTCCTCCCAGCCAGCAGGCAGCCAGCTGGGATGTGGTGGGATATTTTGGGTAAGATTGTGCAGGGAATTGTTGAAATGCTTTGTTTTGATGATGATGATGATTATTATTTTTTTCCCCCACTGAGACATTTTTGGAATAGTTTGTTTTACTGAATTCCCAGCTTGTAGCCTTGCAGCCCAAGCTGGAATAAAGCCACAAGTCAAAAGCTGGGCATTTTTCAAGCAGATGTTTACTATGGTCCTGTGGGAAAGGAGCCCAACCAGCCTCCTGTCCCCTTCAGAGCCACCTCAATAAAGGTGACTGGGGCAACAGCCCTGGCTGAGGAGCACAAGCTGCCTGCCACGAGGTGTGCTGGGGCTGGAAGAACCTAAAATGTCATCCAGGGCTGCTGTGAGGCTGTTCCAGGGGCAGGGACCAGCTGTGTGAGTAGGAAGAGATGCCTGGAAGGTCCCCACCAAGTGACACCATTGCAGGGAGCTGGGGCCATGTCTGGGTTATCCCAGTGCTTTGAAGCATCACTGGTTTAGCTGGGAAAAGCACGGGTCACAAGCAGCTGGTGAGTCTGAAGCAAGGACGGAGGTTTACACGTCTGCAGGGTCAGGGATGGGTCTGGATGTGGTCTGGTGTTCCTTGTAGTGGTGGCTGAGGTTATTGGTGTTTTTCTGTAGCTTGTTTGTGGAGGTTGTCCTGCCAAGTTCTTGTATCCTGACGGGGCTGTTCCCACGAATCTGCACTTTTCCCGTAGCCTCGTCTCCCTTGTGGTCAGGATGAATTCAGTGGCTTTGATGGGCAAGAAGATGCAGGTGGTGGGAGGAAAAGCCCTGCTGTCCACAGGAAGGGGAAGCCACCTCCTGCCGTCCTCTTGTTCTTCTCTATTTGTTGTCCTTTCCAGCCCCGTCCGGAGCAGGAGCCGGCGGGAAGGAGGGCAGAGCACACAGCTCCTGGGGACATGCCTGGGGCCACTGTGCCCGGGCCAGGAGGGCTGGCTGGTGGCTCAGCCGCAGGTTTTTAGGGACAAGGAGCCTCACTCGTGGCTGTGCAGGCACAGCCCTCGCTGGGGCAGCAGGAGGCTCAGGGTCGGGCTGCAGCCTTGCAGGGGCTGTGAATGGGACACCCGGGCTGGACAGATCCCGCTGCATCCCGGCTGGACACCACAGACGGGCAGGGCTCAGCCCCTGCCCAAACCTCAGCCCCATCCTGCTGCTTTTCTGCAGCCTGTGTTTAACTAACTCCCTTGGGTTTTCCTGGTTCCTTTTTCATTCTGTTGCTGCTCCACGTTTCCTGTCCCTCCCCTTGCCTGCTGCTCCCTGCTGCCAGGACCCCCAGTGCCTCCCAGCCTCCAGCCAGATAACCTTCCCATTCAGGTGGCTCTAAAAGTGTTTTGGCTTGCTGGCTGCCCTGCCTGATTCGGTTTTAAAGCATTCCCTATGTGGATGGGTGGCCCCAGGAGGCAGAGCTCACCCAAACAGAGCCAGGGGCAGGGGCTGGCAGCAGGAGCTCTCCTGGCTGGGGTCTGGCTGTGGGGCTGCACCTTTTCCCAGTGGGGCTCTGTGCTGGCTCATCCTCCCCCGGTGCCTGTGGGCGGGTGAGGGGCTGGCTGGGGGGCTCCTGGCTTCACACTGAGTGTGTTTTGGTTCTCTTGCAGGGAAGGTGACTGGTGGCTGGCTCATTCCCTCACTACAGGACAGACGGGCTACATCCCCAGTAACTATGTCGCGCCCTCAGACTCCATCCAGGCTGAAGAGTAATTGCCATCTTTTAGACAGTTTATAGACAAGTGATAGCAAGCACACCCTGAGCACTCCCCCTCCACCCCTGCCCCACTCCTGGGAGAAACCTCCAAGCCTCTGGGTTTTTCCTTTTGGTTAGTTTTCCCCTCTGAATGTGCAAACCAGGCTTTCTTTAAGGCCACGAGTGCAGTGCTGCAGCGTGCTTGCATGGTGGAGGGGTGAGTGGTGGCATAGCAGGGCTGTGGGTGCTTTTGCTCTGGTTCTTATGGAGAGCCTGGAGGAGGGCTCCAGGGAGATCTCATTGCAGCCTTCCAGAACTTAAAGGGGATTCTAAAAAAGAGAGGTGTTTTACACGGGCAGAGAGGCCTGTGAAAGGACAAGGGGGAATGTTTTTAAACTAAAAGGGGAGAGATTTAGATTAGATGTTAGGAAAAAGTTCTTTACCCAGTGGATGGTGAGACAGTGGCACAGGTTGTCCAGTGTGACTGCTTCATCCCTGGCAGTGTTCAAGCCAGTTTGGATGGGGCTTTGAGTAACCTGGTCTAGTTGAAGGTGTGGCAGGAAGGTTCCAAGCCCTGTGGCAGGGAGGCGATGCCCAGCCCAGGCTGTACGGGGATGTGGCACACACCGAGGTGCCCGAGCCCAGACACAGCCCCTGGTCTCCCAAACCTGCAGTGGGTGGGCCAGGGCTGAGCCCCTTGCTTGGGCAGGCAGTGGAGGGGGGTAGTGCCAGGGGCTGAGCCAGTGCCTTTGTCCTGCAGGTGGTATTTTGGGAAGATCACTCGCCGAGAGTCCGAGCGGCTGCTGCTCAACCCCGAAAACCCCCGAGGGACCTTCCTGGTCCGGGAGAGCGAGACCACGAAAGGTGAGCAGGGCTGGGGGCATTGCTGGCCTGGAGGAGACCCTCTCTGGGGGGTGTGGGGGTACCCTGAGTCCCCTCAGTGTCTGCTGCTGGTCTCCAGGGAGCCAGTGCTGACGTGGCCATCACATCACCAGTGACATGCCTGTGCCAAAGGCACTGTCACACCACTGAGCCCATGGGCTGGAGGGATGTGGCCACTTCTCTCCCACCACTGCCCACCCAGTGAGCACCCTTCTCAGAGGAGGTTCAGCTCATGGCAGGGTGGAAGCCAGAGGTCTCACCAACTCTGGCAAGACCACCAGGCAGGATGGTCTCTTTTCCTGTTTTTTTTCTTTGTTGTTGTTGTTGGTTTATTTGGCTGGGTTTTTGTACACCCCCAACTAGATGGTTTTTTTGTTTTCTTCTGGTCCCTGTGTAGTGACAAAATCTTGAACACATGCTTCCTGAGCAGCCAGGCTGAGGGAATGATGAATTTAGTCCTTTCAAGTCTGACACTTCTGAATGTGCGAGTTGTGATCTTTGAGGTTTGACTGCCTGAGGATGTTTCTTACCTGGTTTAGTTTGGCTCCAAATGCACCTTTGGGAAAAGCTCCTTGATGTTCCTTTCTGGTTTTATACCTTGAACTTATCACTATTTGTTTTATTCTGATGGAAACAGCTTCTTCAAGCAGCAGCATAAATCTTGCCCTCTGCTATCTGTGGCCCCAGCAGCACCACATTGTTCTCATGTGGGCAGAGCAGAGCCAGTCTCCTGAAGCAATGCCTATGGTGGGACTTGTGCAGGAGGGAACTGGGCCCACCAGCCCCTTAGCTCCTCCCTGAGACACTGAGGAGTTGTTGGTCAGCAGCTCCCCCCAGCCTGGCTCTGCCTGCTCCTCTCCCCTTGTTAGCACATCCCATAGCATGGCTGCTGCCAGAGCTGCTGTGCAAGCAGAGGGCAGCTGGAGGTTGTGATGGTGTGGCATGGCTGTAGCTGGGGGATGTGTGCCATTCCTCCCTGGCACCTGGTGCCAGCTGGTGCAGCCAGGAGCTGCTGTGCTTTTGAGTGAAGGCAGAACCTCCATGCCCAGTCCTGCCTCCCCCATGCAGTAGGGGGGATTCCTGCTCCCAGTCCTGCTCTCACCTGCAGTGGGACCCCATGGGGAGCACCCACCCATGGCACATCCCCTGCAGCCCCTCTGTCCTGCCCACAGGTGCCTACTGCCTCTCCGTGTCCGACTTCGACAACGCCAAGGGGCTCAACGTGAAGCACTACAAGATCCGCAAGCTGGACAGCGGCGGCTTCTACATCACCTCCCGCACCCAGTTCAACAGCCTGCAGCAGCTGGTGGCCTACTACTCCAGTGGGTAGCCATGTGGGTCCCCTTGGGGTCTGGGTGGCACCCTGGGTGCTGTCCCTGCCCTCGCTGCAGGGTGGGTGCTGCTGGGAAGTCACCGCTGCGCTGGGGGCACCAAAGCAGCTGTGTGGGGCTGTGGTGAAAAGCTGGGCTTCAGGGCAGAGGGTGAGGCTTTGGGTATGGGTCCCCAGGGTGTTCACAGGGAAGCTGTGGGGTAAAGACATCGCATGCCTGAGTACCCAGGCGTCACCCTGCTGTTGTCCCTTTCTGTGCCAGAACATGCTGATGGCCTGTGCCACCGTCTCACCAACATCTGCCCTACGTCCAAGCCCCAGACCCAAGGCCTTGCCAAGGATGCCTGGGAAATCCCCCGGGAATCGCTGCGGCTGGAGGTCAAGCTGGGACAGGGCTGCTTCGGAGAGGTGTGGATGGGTAAGGACCATTCCCACCCTGCTGT
The DNA here is from genome assembly GCA_013400635.1 of Hypocryptadius cinnamomeus. Lineage (NCBI taxonomy): Eukaryota > Metazoa > Chordata > Aves > Passeriformes > Zosteropidae > Hypocryptadius > Hypocryptadius cinnamomeus. The sequence goes on from VYZP01056538.1 coordinate 38,507, forward strand.
CCCCTCCGTGTCACCGCCTGCATCCTGTCCCCCGCCATTGGCAGATGCCTGGAGCCGGTGGTGGGCTGGGGGAGCAGGGGAGAGACACAGCCCCCTGCCCCCACACGTGTGTCCTGAGCAGCGTGTCCTGTGCCACAGGGACCTGGAATGGCACCACCCGGGTGGCCATCAAGACGCTGAAGCCTGGCACCATGTCCCCAGAGGCCTTCCTGCAGGAAGCCCAGGTCATGAAGAAGCTCCGACACGAGAAGCTGGTTCAGCTCTACGCTGTGGTGTCAGAGGAGCCCATTTACATTGTCACCGAGTACATGAGCAAGGGTGAGCAGGGGAGGGACACCGAGGGGACAGCTGAGGGGCCCTGCCCCTCTGGATTGCTCTCACCATGGTCTTCCTCACAGGGAGCCTCCTGGACTTCCTGAAGGGTGAGATGGGCAAGTACCTGCGGCTGCCCCAGCTCGTGGATATGGCTGCTCAGGTGGGTTTGCACATCCTTGGGCCTCCCTCATTCCTTGTGGGGACGCTGGCTGCCTGAGCCCCTCACTGGGCTGTGGTGGCTGTCACTGGTCAGCAGTGGGGTGCTCTGCAGCCTTGCTTGGGTGGGTGCCACTGTTGAGTCTCAGCCCAGAGCGGGGTTGCACTCTGGGACCATCATTTTGCCCATTCCTGTTGCTGCCAGCTCTCCCTGGCCAGCAAACCCAAGTGTGCATGGCATTTCTTGAGCAGCTGGTGTTTCCCACACCTCAGCTGAGTCCCACTGCAGGCTTGTTCCCCTCAGTGGCGCCAGGCTCTCCCTGGGGACCCTGGTGTCATCCTGTCAGCCACAGTGCCCCACGTGCTGGTCCCCACAGATCGCATCGGGCATGGCCTATGTGGAAAGGATGAACTATGTCCACCGGGACCTACGGGCAGCCAACATCCTGGTGGGGGAGAACCTGGTGTGCAAAGTGGCTGATTTTGGCTTGGCACGACTCATCGAGGACAACGAGTACACGGCTCGGCAAGGTGCGTGCCCAGGGCTGCTGGCACTGGGGCAATGGCCACTGGTCCCACGTGTGTTGTGCCTGGAACCAGCACGTGGCTCTGGTTGCACAGGGGCCCTGCAGGCACCCCCTCACCCTGCTCTCCATCCAGGTGCAAAGTTCCCCATCAAGTGGACGGCCCCCGAAGCAGCTCTGTACGGCAGGTTTACCATCAAGTCAGACGTCTGGTCCTTTGGCATCCTCTTGACGGAGCTGACCACCAAGGGCAGAGTGCCATACCCAGGTGAGGGCCGGCACTTGCTGGCTCAGGCCCTGTCCCCATTGTGGTGCCCAACACCAGCTGTCCATGCCCAGTGCTTGCCCCTGAGCTCCCTCTTCCCAGGTTGGATCCTGCCCCACCGGGGTGAGCAGACATTGGTCAGGATGCAGCATCCCAGCCACCCTGTCCCGCTCTAGTCCCTGAGCAAGGTGACAGGGACAAGTGCTGCTAGGCCAGGGGTCCCTCTCTCCCTGGATCACTGGGATTGCCCCTAAGGCGTGTCCTGGCACAGCACCCTTGGTGTCCCCTCGGGGACAGGCAGGGTGCAGGCCTGGCTCTGATCAATGCCATGTCTCTGGCCGCACGCAGGGATGGTGAACCGGGAGGTGCTGGACCAGGTGGAGCGGGGGTACCGCATGCCCTGCCCGCCCGAGTGCCCCGAGTCCCTGCACGACCTCATGTGCCAGTGCTGGCGGAAGGACCCGGAGGAGAGACCCACCTTCGAGTACCTGCAGGCTTTCCTGGAGGACTACTTCACCTCGACAGAGCCCCAGTACCAGCCTGGAGAGAACCTATAGACGTGGGGCTCCTCCTGGCACCAGGGACACTGCTGTCCTCACCATGGGGCACCGAGGGTTGGCCTCCCCAGCCACGGGCTGTGTTTGTGGAGCAGCCCTGGAGCAGGACAGGGCACTATCTCCAGATGCAGCCAGGGGAGCCCCTGGGTTTCCCCATTGCTCATTAAGACTTGTGGCCCGTGTTTAACGAAGGGCGCTGTTCTGCTGGCGAGAGGAGCCTGTGGGCACCAACAGAGCCAGCTCAGGAGGGCAAGCAGAGCATCTCCTGCCAAGAGACTTGGGTTTTGGGAGACTTTTTCCCCCCACAGCTCTGGGGTGAGCCAGGAGGATTTGAGGTACATCACCACCCCACCTCAAACACACGGTCCCAGTCTCCTGCAACCCCTTTCTAAATCAGCACAAATTTCCCTGCCCCTTCACCCTCCCCACCATCTCCCTCTTGGCTCCAGCTCTCCCGAGGTTGCTGGCAGAGATGTTTTGCCACAGGGATGTCACAATTCCAGGCTGGCTTGAATGGAGTGATGTGCCAGGGTGGTGGTGGCAGCATGGGATGACAGCAGAACTCTGGTTGTCCCTCTGGCCTTACCATGACCTTAAGGGCTGGTGGGTTCTGGGACTCTGAAATGTGACAGCTCCAGGCTCTGGTGACCAACACTGTCCCATTGGAGCAGCCAAGCACACAATCAAATCTTCCAGCTATGTCTGTTGCCCCAAGGGACACATCTTGCTTCTCTGGGGAGCAAGACTGGGGATACCAGCAGAGCCCTCACTCTGCAGTGCTTTGTCACACCACATGCTCCAGGTCTTCCAGCCAGACCCTTGGGAAGTACCCCCCAGCCGCCCTCCCCAGCTCTGCCACCAGCTTTCCCACCAGCAGAGTCCCCTGGGCTGGCCCTGCCACCAAATCCAGTGCCACTGTGGTGCTTGGGTGCATAGCCCATGTAGTGTTCTGGGTGTGGGAATGTTTTGGAGGAAGTACTCGACTTTCACAGATGGGTTTGTCCACCTGGTATGTTTTTAGCTGCCTTCCCTCTACCCATTGTGTCTCAGCTTCCAGGCAGCAGTCCCCATGCAGCATCCCCAGCCACATCCCCATCTGGAAGTGCTGTGCCACATTTGCATCCTCATCTCCCCTCTGCTCGCTCCCAAAGGCCTCAGCCGTGTCTCAGCTGTGGGTGGCTATTCCTGCCCAGCTTTGTCCCACACACATCCCGTGGGGCTGATCCCTGGTGTCGGCAAGGCAACACTCATCCCCTGCCCTCTCCCACCCAGCACCTGCTTGTACATAACCCTTGAGTGGTCCCTGCACCGTCCCAGACCTTGACTTCATTGCATGTGTCGGTTTTCCCTCTCCTGTGGCTGTACCCTGCTGGAAAGCCTTCACCGTGGTGGTTCACAAAGCTTCACTCCTTCACCTCCTGGGTCCCAGAGACCCTTGCTCACAGAGACCTGGGGGTCTTCAGATGCTCTCCTGGAGCACAAAGGGTTGGGGGCTTGTGGGATGCTGTGGGGCAGGGGTGCTGGAGAGAAGGACCTGGAGAGGGGAGCCAGTGGCTGTGTCCTCCTCTCAGTCCTCAGGCTTTCTGTGCCTCCCCATCACCTTTGGGATGGTGTTTGCCTCTGGCACAGCCTCCTTGCAGGCAGCAGACCCAACCCACCCCTCACCAGTCCCTGCCATGGTGCCAGTGTCCTACAAAAGCTGGGTGGGAGCCAAGCATGGCCAGGAAGTGGCCAAAACCCCTGCCCCAAATCTCCACCAGAGCAGGACCCAGGCAAGCCACTGCCTCTCACTCACTCACTCCCACAGTGCCCTGGTATGGTTTGACCCAGCCACTTATTTATGAGCCAAGTACATGGTTGGTTGTTTGGTGGCTCCTTTTTTAATAGCAAAACTTTTAAAATCAGTTTGAACAGGCTCTTCAGCAGTATGGAGAGGACATGCTAGCTTGAAGAGCAGCAGCTGGATAATGAATTTTTTTTTAATTATTTTGGGAGTTGGAGCCTTTTCTCCCCCCCTTTCTTTCCTAGCAGGTTTGCTGTGTTGGCATTTCTGCATTTGGGCAGGGACTCCCCAAACCTCAGTGTTCTGGGTCTTCCCATGTTTGCAGCCTTTTGGGATAGGCAGCTGCCACAGATACCCTGTCCCATAGTAACTGTTCCAAGGGGTGGCTTGTGCCATAGCTCTGCCTGAATTATACAAATCCCTATCCCTGGGAGAAACCTTTTACAGCTGTAACATGTGGAAGCCAGATTTGGTCTGGAAGCTGGGAAGAGAGAAGGCAAGCACACATGTTGAGGTTTGGCCTTTGGTTGTCTGGCACGTGCAGGGCCTTGGGTGCAGCAGGACAGGAAGGCCAGTGCAGCCTCTGGCTCTTCCCAGAAGGCAGCAGGTGCAAGGAGCACCCCGGGATGGCTGAATTCCCTAAGGCTTTCAGCAAGATCTGGTGAAGATGTGCTGGGGACATTTCAGGGCAGAGGGCAGTAAGGCAATCCCAGAGAAGCCCTCCTCCATGGGGCTGTGTGTCCACATGTCCGTGTGTCCATCCGTGTTCCTGTGCAGCGCTTGTGGTGGGACCCAGCATCACCGGAATCGCCACCACAGCCAGCATGACCTGGGGGCCCTGGGAATGCAGAGCTTCCCCTCCATCATTCTGTGTCTGCCAATTTGCTTTTTAAGCCAATAAACTCCAGAGGGGAGCCCCCACCTAAGGATGCTCTTTGGCTTCCTGGGATCCATAAAACCCTACAAGTCATTCTCCTCTGCTGTTACCATTTTTTACAGTCTTTTGTAAGATCTCCAACTGACTATGCAGAGAATGTGTGGATCTGTGTCTCGCTCCCCAGCTCCCCTCACTTCCTCACTTGCCTTTTTTGGTGTCTCAGTAAAATATTTAGCTTTTTTTTTTTTTTTTTGGATAATAATACAATTTGGAAAAAAAAAAACCTGAAAAGGTCCAGCTTTTTGGGTGGTGGGGGGGTGGAGATGCTTTGAAACTCTAACGTTGATGTAAATACTTTGCTATTTGATAATTAAATACAAACAGACCTCACAAAACAGAAGTGTAGCTTGTGTATGACAGGACTTGTTGGCTCCTTAGCATCTCTGTTAGAGGAGCTGAAGCTGCCTGGAGCATGTGCAGTACCCGTGTGAAGCTCCTGGTGCTTCAGACACTTTTTTTGGAAGACGCTTCTGGGATCTGGTGGGGCTTCTGTGCTGCTGGAGCCATTCCCCAGAAAGGCTCGTGGCTCAGCACAGATCAGGACCATGTCTGGCATCTCCAGCAGTCCTGGAGGAAAAGCAAGCCACACAGTCACTGCAGTCAGGCCTGAGGGGTGTTCCATGTGTCCCCAGCCTGGGACACTCTGCCATTGTGTGGCCCAAAGCAAGCACAGGGCAGGGCAGGGGTGGTGCTTGTGCTGCCAGGGCACGGGGCACAGTGTCCCCGAGTGAAGCCACCAGGCTGGGCTGGGGGGGACAGGGCAGGGCAGCCTCCCTTCAGCAGAATCTGCTTTATCAGCAACTCTAAGAAACAAGCCTGCTGTGTTAAGGTAATTAGTGGGTGCTGAGTGGGATCCCTCACTCGGTGATGAAGTAATTGACATACAGCACAGTGCAGGGGGTTTTCTAAATTCAGAGTGGATGCTGCTGCTGCTTCTTCACCACTACCATCATCACCACAGCCTGGGGTGGCTTTAGTGCCCCAAGCCCCCCAGTCTGGCTGCTCCCTCTTCCTCAGACTGGTAAGTGACTCAGTCTTGTTACCTTAAAAGTTTAATGCTTTATGTTTTGTCTTTAAAAGAATTAAGCAATTGAGGGATTGTCTCTTGTGTGCAGGTCCCTTGGTCTCTGAACAATGCCCTCAGATCTGCACCTTTGGTGTTGCTGTTTGACAATGGGATGGCCATGTGGGGTGAAATGGATGAGATGAATGCTGGGGGGGGCCAGGATGCTGCTGTCCAGCCTGACCTCTGGGGAGGTGCAGGGGAACTGAAGTGGTTTGTGTGCAGGGCATGAGGGGACTGGATTCAGTACTTCCAAACCCTGCCTATGGCACTGTTTGCTTCCTCCTCTCCCTGTCTTGTCCTCAGCCTCAGTGGCAGGTGAAGCATCTTAGGAGGGTATTGGGGTGGGGCTGTGGCTGCGTCTGAGCAGCTCTAGTGAGGAGGCAGGGGTCCTGTGCTGTGCAGTTTTTGTTGGCAATGGGCTCTAAAATGGTGAGGATGAGTTGTTGTTTGACTGAGCATCCCCTTCACTTACCCAAAGCTCAGTGGTAGCACTCCCCAAGAACATGGACTCCAGGGTCCCACAGGATAAATGCTTTTGAGTGCACAGGGTCAGCCCTGAACTGCAAATCCTGAGTTGTGCTGAGGGTCTGGGTTCTCTGCCACAGCCTAAATGCAGCAGAAGGTCTCCTGGGGCAGGAGCAGGGTGCTGTATGTTAAAGGGCTGGTTCACAGCAGGACTGTCCCCCTGTGTCAAGCTCTAAGGTTTTGCTGGCAGTGCCACCAGAGCTCCCACAGTGCCTGTTACTCACTGGTAACAAGGGGTGGACAGGAGGCTTGCCAGCATGTGCTCACTCAGAGGACACAGCCTGTTGTCACTTGGATCTCACCCCCTCCAGCAGCAGGCCTGGGTGGCACCTGAGCCATCTGTCCTCCCTTGCCCTGCTACCAGAGGATTTGCCTTTGCTGGAAGAGTAGCAAAACCCTCTTGCCAAGGGGTAATCTTCAGGCTCTGGGGGTTGGGCTAAAGTCCTTACCTGACTGTAGCTTACCTCCCACGGCTGGGAAACCACCTGGTGCCAGAGAAAAGCTGCAGGGCAGGACTACCTGTGACCCTGAGCGATGTTTGTGGTCTGCCTGCCTCAGGAGATTGGCTGGACCAGTCTGGGTGACAGCATGAGGGGACAAAGCTGGTGCTATTGTCAGTGGGACTGTCTCCAGACTTGGCTGCCTTCCTGAGCCCACTGGTGGGTGCTTCCAGCTCAAATGGCTCCTCCATGGGATCAGCCTCTTTCCTCTGGCTGCTGCTGTTTGTAAGGCCACGTTGTGGGTTTGTCTCAGGGTGAGCAGGAAGAGAATCCATGCAGGAGGCACTAATCACCCAGCAAGATCCCTGGCTGAGAGGCAGATGCTGGGAGAGCAGGCTGATTCCTACCTGAGCACTCCGAGCAGTGCTGGGGAGCTCAACTGCCAAGTATCAGATCCTAAGATGATGCACTGCCATGGATATCAGCCAGATCTAAAGCTTCAAAAAAAAAAGCAAGCCCTGTGGTATTCCAGCTGCTCATCCTAAGGATGCTCCATCTCCCTGAGAATGGTCGAGGAGGAGTATGAAAAGGCCCTGCACCCTAAGGGTCTACTCACAAATCCAAGGACTGCTTGAGCCAAGCTGCATCTCTGTTTCTAAGGACTAGAACCTGGGCTGGCTTTTGTTTGGGGTTTTTTTTTTTTGTTGTTGTTTTTTTTTTTTTCTTTTATTGACCCTGCTGTGTCACTGATCTGTTATGTGACCTAGAAAAGAAAATGATCTCTCCCTCATACGGAAAGACAAAGGAACAGCTTAAGGCTCCAGCTCCTGTATCCTGGGAGCATCAGGCAGATGGACACTGTAATTCAGCAAGGTGATGACACTCACTCAGTGCCAAAGTGTCAAATGACACCTGCGGGCAGTGTCCAGGCTCAGTGGAGCCAGGCACAACAGTGGTTGTGCTCTAAATCCCACTGCTTTGAGCCACTGGTGCAGCTGCCCAGAGACCCCCGTGGTGCCCCCAGGATACCCAGGGACAGAGCCACCCTGCTGTTCTTCTGGCAGAGGAAGGGCAGGACATCTCGTGTGAGCATTTTTCCATGGAGCTGGCAAACGCCTGGCTGAGCACTCTGGCAGTGTCTGTCCAGGCTCAGCCCCATGTGTGGTGCACAGGCAGGGAAGCTGTGATGCTGCTTTTCAAAAGCCATCGGGTTTGACCTGTTCTGCAGTCACAGGCAGGTTTTTCACAGTCTCTTTATGGAGAAGGATGAACCAGGCATTAGCATGGGATGTGAGACTTGGTTGGGTTCCTCCTTCTGCCCCAGGCTTTCTGTCTGACCGTGACAAGTTGCTTTACTTTTCTATCCTTACAATGAAGATGGTATCTCAGAGCCCTAAGGAGGGTGAGAGAGTGCTGGAGAGTGCTGTGTGCACATCAAAGAGTGCTCCTTCTCTGCAGTACGGGTGGGAGGCTTCTTACCCCATTGAAAGCTGTCCTGCAGCCTCCCTCTTTTGAAGTGCTTTTTTTGAGCTGGGTTTCATACAAGGCAAGAGCCCGCAGCTGTACCTTGTCTTGAACCCCACATACAAAGCCAGGGCTTGCTCTCATCCAAACCATAGTCTGGCTTGGTGGCTAGCATTTATTTAAATTGCTGTAAAGTGCAACTTGGCTAGTGAGCCACAGAAGTGTTCTCTTGACAGAACAGAGTGCATTAGCTTAAATACACTAAAACTTACAAGTTGCTCAGAGCACAGCTGTGCCATGGCTTGCAATGGGTGCCCTCCCCTCTCCTTTCCATTTGTTACTTATGCCTGAGTTGATGTGACAGCTACTGGGACTTCCCTCAGCCTGACAGGTGACAGAGCTGTCACATCTATTTTTGATGTGGCACATGCTTTTCTTTAATCATGTAAACAATAATATGCCCTGAACTCTTTCTAACTTGGGCCTGGTCTTCAGAGCAAGGGATAAAGCCAAGCATGTTTCAGCTCCAGCAACACAACTCCCACACTCTTTAACACTCTCAGGTGCTTCTGGGTGCTGTTGGATCCCACAGTCTGTCTCTCCCCGTTCTACAGAGGGGCATGGCCAAGGCTGGGGAAGGGCTCACAGCAGCACGGGTGTCCTCCTGGATGGCTGGTGGCAGCTGGGCTGCCCTGAGCAGAGGGACAGGCTGGGGTGATGTGGTGTCATGGGATGGGCTTACACCACGTGGGCACCCAGCAGACACTTTTACTGTCGGCATTGGGGATTAGCAGCTTCCAGGACACAGCTTGGGGGTTTAATTTCCTAAGCAGCAAGAAAAAGGGGAATCTGTCACGGAAGGGCAGACACACACAACACAGGAGGTGCTTTAGGAATTGCCAGTCTGGCTCCCAGTCAGCCTAAAAAGTCAAGAAGAGTCAGTACTGGAAGCTACAGGGCAAACAGACTCTGCCTTGCTGGGGACTGCTGGGAACAGAACAATGCAGGGACACGTGATTGCTGGGCTAAGGCATCTACAATGAGCAGCCAATGCATCATGCTGGGCAGGAGGCCATAGACCAAAGTTTATAAAGCTTTATTAAACATTTTGAACAGCTGTGCAATGAACAAACAATACTCTGGAAGTTTCACAACCTCATAGCTTGAACTGCCTCAGGACAGCAACAGCCACTTCTGCTGCTCTCCACCAGAAGACTGAAGGAAAGACAAACAGATGGCAAAGGGGAGGGAAACCTTCAAAGTTTAGAGGTAAGTGTTTTGTGTCAACCTCTAAAGCTTCTCACAAACCAACCTCTGCCCCAGGCTGCAGGCCTGACCCCCTTGGATTTTTGACATCCTTCTGCCAGGGAAACCGAAGACACCAGGCATTTTTTCAGCCTCTGCCCTTCTCTAGTCAGTAGCACCAGCACCTTCTGTCACCTCTGGCCCAAAACCATTATCTCTGAAAATGGCTGAAGTATTTACTGCTTCAAGCCATGCCTCCACCTCATGGATCCTCTCATGCCCTGCCCACACCCAGCCTTTCAGGCTAGCATGAGTTTTGTATAAAGTTCACAGTGGCTTCCAAAACCCCATGTCTTGCAGCATGCTGGTTCTTTCTCCCAACAGTCAATACCTTGGTAAACCCAGGACATGGAGGAGGAGGGGAAGAGAGAGTCTCTACTGCCTGTCAGGCTTTATAAAAGCAGCAGCATAACTGAGGCTTTCAGGCTGGGATCTCGGAGCAAAGAGTTCAGAAAGCACTTGGGCAGTGCACACATCTCTTTGGCAGGCTGAGCAGGAGGAGATGACTCAACTGCCTCTGGCTCCAGCAGCTTTTGGCCAAGTCCATTTGTGAGCTGTTGCACTCGCCCTTGATCAGCAAGGTGGGAAGGCTGCCTCCCCACAAAGAGAGACTGAGAGAATCTTGTAGCTATTCAAGCAGGATCAGCGGGCCAAGAGCCCTGAGTTAGACCACCACGGCCTAATGCAGACAAGTGACACACAACTCCAGCACTCCCAGCTGGGCAGGGGCCAGCAGCTCAGGCTTCCAGCAGTTCTCAGTTGAGAGGGCTGGTGTCTGCTCCCGGTGATACGGGAAAGAAGAAAAAGACTTCTGCTTCTAAAAAAGCAGGTGGTGCTGCCAGAGTTCACACAGTAAACAAGTCGAATTTCACAGGCAGAGTGGGAAGAATTTGCCACTCCAGTCCACGCACAGTTACAGGAAATAGGTTGTCCTTACTCCAGTGCCACACCCAACACCCCCCTCCTCCCCAGCCCCACCCCTTTTTTAAAAAGCAAAACAAGAGCCCTCATCAGACTGGAAGATTATGATTTTCTAGGTGCCCACTATGTTGGGATCATGAGCTGATTCCGGTAACTGGGATCCTGTGCAGTGATACAAGAAGCAGTTCCCCCAGCAGCTGTAGCAGATGAGGAATAGAGCTGCCAGGAAGACCAAGGCACAAATTGTGCAAGGTTTCCGTTCCAGGAGAAAACTGAGCAGGTAGAATCCCATGAACATCGAGTGACTGAACCACAGTGCTGGGTTGAGGGGCTTGGGTATGAGCAGGACAGGTAGCAACCACTGAAGGCAGTACATCGTGGCTGGCTGGGGCCTCGTTGGCAGCAGCAGTCAGATGTGCTCCAGAACAGGCTCCAGCAACTCCTCCGGAGGGCAGGCTGCTCTGTAGGGAGGAGGAAATGTCAGACTCTCAGAGGAAAAAAATCAACTGACATGCTTCTAAAGCTTCATTTATTCCCAAGCATCACATGCTGATGGTTGAACTCCCAGTAGTGAATTCTGATGTGTCTTGGAGCTGGTGGGAAGCTTTCTGAACCACTCAGCTGGGGACAGGATCAGCTAATGCTGGTATAGAAGTGTATCCTGTGCGCTCTGTTCCTCAGGCCTTTATCCAGGCTAACAAGTGAGACCCTTTTAGCACAGTGCAAGAACAGAAAGGGAGAGGTGGAAATGGGAAACAAGCTGCCACAGCCTCCCCTACACACACTGATCCAAGACAGTCCAAAGGCTTCAGTGATGATATAAAGAAATGCAATTGAAGGGTAATCATGATTTGGTGCTACAGAGAAGTGTTAAGGAAGCATTCACATAAGGAATTGTTCTGCACACAAACAATAAAGTCTTCCAGCAGGACAGCACCAGACCAGCTACACATCAAGCTACCCAGGAAAGCCCTAGCAGTGTCCAGGCTGTAAAACAAAGGGGAGGACAGTCCCTGCTTAAAGATTTATAATCCTTGCCAAACAGCTAAAGTCAGATAAGACAAAGTATGTGAATAGATCAAACAGGGGGACAAGCTCAAAATGGCAATTTCCATAAGTGATGTAAACACAGGATTTCCTCACTTGGATTATTATAAAACCCTCTGGAAACTGGGCTTTAAGGGCTTTCCTAGGCAGGGATGGCAACACACTACAAGTCCAGAAAACCTGCTCCTACCTTTAGTAATGACATTAAGTGTGTGCTTTTGTTTTTTTCCTTTGAAGCACTACAAACCCCTTCAAGAATTTCAAATGGTTTTAAAAACAATAAATGCCTCATCCCCACCAAGAAGAGTCTGATGGGGACAGCTCCTGGCAGCAAGCCTTGTATCTGCAATTACTCAGTGGAGCAGTGCTCCCTCAGAAGGATGAAGGGCTCAGCCGAGCCTGTGAGGATTACAGCTGGGGGGTGGGAAGGTTAGTAGGATGAAGGAGTGAGAATGTAAACAAACAGCACATTCCACTGGCTCCTGTTGGCAGGAGAAGGGATTTCCTGGCAAAGGGAGGGAGAATGAGGGATTGCAGAGCAAAGCCAAGAGAAAACCACAGGAGGTTCTCTTCCAAAAGAACACTGAGGTCAGACTTGTCTCGCAGGTAGCAATGGGCTCTGCTGTCAGCAGCAGGAAATGCTGCCATCCTGAGCAGCACGATCTATTTTATTTTAATGTTAGTAGGAAAATGCAGGCCAACATCTCCACCAGCACAAACATTATGTGGGGAAAATACATTGTGCTGGTGCTCCTGGAAGGGAGTGCTCTCCAGCAGAGAGAGCAGCTGGAGCTCAATTAGTAAAACTAAGCTACAGCTCAGTAGCCAAAGAGTAAGGAAAAAGTTATTTTATGCTGCAATACAGATAAAGCCAAGTCACGGGAATAAAGCTCCCAATGTTAGTCCTGTTTTAGGCAGGTCACTCACTTGCATCTTTAAGAGCAAGTCTAGTCCCAAGCCTTCTCCCCCATCTGTAAACTGGAATTAGCTATTACTCATTTCATAACAAAACATGCTGTCTGCTTGTCTTTGTGAATTGCTCAGATGCTTCTGGAGTAAACAATACCACAGAAGCACTAGAGAACTTTTTTTTCCAAGGGGAAGAATGGAGAGAAAAAAAAAAAATCTAACAACAAATATTTAAACAGGAAGGTAATTAAATCCCATCATCCAACTTCTCAGTTCAGATTGCATTGAATGCAGCAAAGTTTTACTAAATCAAGGATCTGCAGCTGCTTTAATCCTCCCGAAATGCTCCCTTCTTGAAGTTTCCTGCAATTTTTTTCTCACAAGTGCTCCAAACAACAAACATTAAAAATCAGTGCCTAAACACCATGTTTTTGCTAGATCCAGCGCTAAGTTGCATCAGCTTGACTTCCGTGGCAATTTTTGTCAGCTGTTCTCAAAACTTTACTTTAAACTGCCTACTCTGCTTTGGGTTTTCTGTCTCTAGAGTAAAGAAAGAAGTAAACAATGAGTCTGTTAGGTAGCACAAGGCTGAAACAAAGAACTAGAATTTTTCAGAACTAATGTCACAAATCTCTCAGTTTTAATAGGGGCATGTGTCACTACTGAGCCTTTAACCCCAAACTTTACATCTGACTAGAGTTAGAAAATAATTATAATTTGTGTTGTAGATACACTTTGTACTTTATGGTCTGGCCTCCTCATTCCTACAATGCTCTTAACAATAAAACCCTAAATACTGAGTTAATTTCACCTGTCTAAGCTCTACTTGAGCAGTTCCTGCAACACAAAGCCATCTCACAACAAGTTACTCATTTTTAAATATTAGTATTTCCTGCAAGAACCAGCTGCTTGTAGCAATCAATGCAACCACTGCAGAATAAAGAACCATTTAACAGTAGTTATTCTTACTATGAAGTTTCAATGCCAGTGCCCTTCAACCTGCAAACCTCTTGGATTTCTGCCAAATGCAGCCATTCAAACAGCTGCTCTTTGTATCTGTAGTCAGTTTGCTTTTATTCTCACATGCACCAACCAGTTAAAGGCTGGGGACCCTTTGCTGTATCCCACAGCTGATCCCAGACCAAGTACTTACTACTGGAGGCTGCTACAGCTCTGTCTCCCTCAAGGGACTTTCCACTAGTAAGATATGTGCTCTTCACGAGAGAGTCTCTGTACAGCTGGCATTGAGACTGAGCTCTCTTTACACTCTATTGATCCAAGAGAAACAGCACCTCCTGCTATCAGCTCTTTACTGAGCAGGGAACATTCTCCTTTATGCCCAGGACAGGCAGATCCTTCTGGAAGTCACAACAATATTTGGTTTTGCCTGCTTTCTCAAGCAAGGGAAAATTTGCAAATTAAAGATTCCTACCTTGTTGTCTTTGTCCCCTCCTCACAATCCAAGCCAAAGATTACCATGTTCCAGAGCAAATACTAACCTGTCACCCAACAGGACTGGTTTCACAACTGCATCCTGTTTTCCCTCAACCAGTTGCTCTTGCTCTCCCCTGCCTGACTCACCTCTTGCCTCAGCCAGCCCAGTGTCCCGCTATCCCCCAACCTGCTCCTGTGCTGCTCCTCATGTCACCTGATTTGGTGGCCACTCATGTTTACCTGACAGCTCCTTTCCACGTCCTCCTTTCACCCCTCCACAGCTCTTGGAGCCACTTGAACTCACTTCAGCCCCTCAGCAGCAGAGCTGGTGATGCTCCCACTGAGGCCCAGTCTGATCTCCATGTGCTGCCAGAGCCTCCTCTGCCATTTCCTGCAGGCAGAGGAGGTTCCCTGCACACCTCCTTAATAAGCAAGCACCAATACTTTTCCACATGCTTATTAGCTGGCTTCCATTGCATTGCCAGCCCTCCCTGCTGTCATCTTCCCTCCCAAAAACATTCAGGTCCTACTGGTGTATGTTTGTATGGAGGATTTTGGAATTCCAGTGCAAAGGCAGCAGCAAACCTTTCCCAAGCAGAAACAAAATTTCAATTATAACAGATCTAGAGTGAATAGCACAGTGCACTGCTCTGCAATGGATCAGTCACGTTTTGGAATAAATCCATGTGAGGAGCTAGCAAGCTGTTCCTTCATATTCTACAGACTAACTCAGCAATTAACACACTGAGAGGTGTTCCTACACCATAGGTTTGGCACATCAGTATGTCAATACCAAGTCTGTACCTTTCTCAAGAACGTTTGAACTCTTTAACAGTCCATTTACCCTGGAAGGGGAGAATAATCAGCCAGCTTTCCCCAAGCACTTGAAGGGTAAGCTTGTTCAGACCTCACAAAGGCAGCCTTTAAGCCAGTGCTGTCCATACAGAACTCCCCCAGCAGATGCTACAGAAAGAGTCTCCCAGGCTGAGAGCTGAAAGGTCTGCAATAAAACACTGAGTAACCTTTTTATTGGGGCATGCTGGTATCATCCTCCCCCTTTCCCAAAAGCTGAAGTCTCTGCTTGTGATGAAAAGCCACACTGGTTAGACAAAAGTCTCTCAAGTTATCCAGTGCACATAAACTGAAGAGGAAGCCTCAGGGATGTGTTTCTTACCTACAATGCTCACCTGTCTGCTTAAAATTGTTTTAATCAAAAACCCTGCCACAAATACTAACTGATGTGTGTGGGCAGTGCTTCACACTGCCAGCATGTGTTCAAAACCAACTCAAATATCACACAGCACCCAAAACAGCTGCTGAAAGATACACAACATCTAAAGCACTGGGACAAAAAGAGAGGTGAAGAACTATCAAGTGACAAGTTTGAAGAGTTCAGCTAAGAAAAGCAACAGCAGACCAGCTTCCCAGATGCCAACCCTCTCTCGTAAACCCAAGAACCATAACTGCTCAAACTTTAAGACCTATTTGCAGCAGGGATTAACTTCTCCAGGGTTTTTTTTAGCCTTGCCGGTATTATTTCATTTTTTTTAAAAGCTTTATCTGCTGGTATGACTCAGCTGGAAAGAGTGAGTCTATACTTTTTGGCAAAGGCCTCACCCTAGTCTTGGGTCATGCCTTGGACACTTGATGTAGACTCAGAAATGGTGCAATGTAATCACAACAGTTTCCAAAAAGAGCAACAAATCCTTTACTAACCAAGCCTTGGGGTTAGTATTCCGATTTCTCAAGCTAGACACAAGCCAAAGCAACTCACTTGGTGAAAAGTGGAGGCTCTCTGTTGAGCCACTCTTGTCACCACTTCCAAAGCTGCCCTCTGAGCTTCGTTCCTGATAGGGGATGGATGAGCTTTTGTCCACAGGCAGTGCCCACTCCATCTGGAATGCAATGCCCTCACAGCACCAGGGTGAATCCTTCTCCACCCATGAGCAGGAGATCCAAACTAAAACTAATTATTTTTTTCAGAGAGCTTGGAATGGGACTGGAAATCATCAGGAATCAGAGGAGCAGAAGCTTAAGTCAGCCAGTTCTACAATGGAAAGAGATGTCAACAGCCACAGCTGTCATCTGAAGTATTACTACTTTAATTTGTACTAATTCATTCGTTTTCAGAGGTCCTCATTCCTACCTTCTGCCTTTGTCTAACTGCCACAGATCACAACTTCCAGGCCCATTCCAAGTTCCCTGAGAAAAGCAGTTTTAATTTGGACCTCTTCTCTACCTTTCGTGCCTCCAGCAGGCTTCAGACGTCCAAATACAGCCTGATAAGGGTGAGTTTTTTGCATCTCAGATTAGGAAAAGCAAAAATGCTGTTTGAGCAGCTACGAGGAATTATGACTTAGAGTTTGGAAAGACAAAGGTTACTGCACTATGACAATATGACAGTACCTGCAAGGTCCATTGAAATGTTTCAGTACCACGGAAGTATGGGAGAATTCAGCATGCTGTGGACTGCACTTAAGAGCTTGTTTGTTCTCTTCTCTTGCACTTGCATGTTTGGGATATCATGAGCAATGTTCGTATGACAGAACAGCTTGTAAACTCAGTTTGTAGCTAGCTCAAAGCATGTATGGGAGCTCGGGGAGGGTGCCTGTCCGGGCACAACAGCGCTGCAGAGCGCTATGTTCATAGACCATCACAGATAGCTGGAAGGGACCCACAAGGCCCATCCCAGTCCAGCTGCCTGGACCAAAGCTTGTCAGAGCATTGTGCTGCCCTGGGGAGAAACGTGCCCGGGTTTCGTTTCAGAAGGCGCTAACGAGAGCTAGAGAGGTTCGTGGCCGACAGCAGAAGGGAGGGGAGGGCACACACAGCGCTGTTATTTCCATGCTGGCACCGAGCTGCGGGTCGGTTGAAGCCTTTCCCATGCCGGCGCACGCACGGCTACGAGCGCGGGGCTCCTCGGCGAGGGGAAACCTTCCCCCTTTCTCCCCACGACCCCCGAAGCTCGCAGCGCTCCCCCGCTCCGCCAGCCCCGCCGGCTGGGCCCCGGCCGCTCCCCGGCCCGTACTCNGGACGGCGCTGCGCCTGCGCACGGGAGGAGGGCGCTGGGAGCCGGCCTCGGCCGGATCCGCGTTTTGTGAAAAGATTTTTGCGTTTGTGATTCCTGTAAGGAGCCACGCTTGGGCTGGTCAGCCTGGGGGAGAGGAGGCTAAAGGGGAGACCTCAGCGCTGCTTACAGCTTCCTCACGAGGGGCAGCTCCGATCGCTTGGCTCTCATGAGCAGTGACAGGACCCGAGGGAATGGCCTGAAGCTGTGTCAGGGGAGAGCTAGGCTGGATATTAGAAAAGGATTTTCACCCAGAGGGTGGTCGGGCACTGGAACAGGCTCCCCAGGGCAGTGCTCACAGCCCTGAGCCTGTCTGACTTCTAGAAGCATTTGGACACCGCTCTCAGGCACAGGGTGGGATTGTTGGGGTGTCCGGTGCAGGGCCACGAGCTGGACTCGAGGATCCTCAGGGGTCCCTTCCAACTCAGAGTGTTCCGTGGTTATTATTCAATTGTGTTTGCACGGCTCCATTGCACCTTGTGCCGTGCTGCCTCAGAGCCACGGAGGGCAGCGGGGCTGGGCAGGGAGCACTGCAGGCCATCCCTCCAGCCCCTGCTCCGCTGGGTCCCCTCNGCCGGCTGGGCCCCGGCCGCTCCCCGGCCCGTACTCACCGCGCGGCGCCGCCGCCTCACGCCGCCATCCCGGGGCCGCCCTGAGGAAGGAGAGGCCTCCCGGGAGCCGGAGGACGCCCCGCTCCCCAGGCAGGCGGCCGGGCGGCTGTCCCCAGAGCGCTGCCGGCCGCGGTGCGCTGCTGCTCCGNACTCGAGGATCCTCAGGGGTCCCTTCCAACTCAGAGTGTTCCGTGGTTATTATTCAATTGTGTTTGCACGGCTCCATTGCACCTTGTGCCGTGCTGCCTCAGAGCCACGGAGGGCAGCGGGGCTGGGCAGGGAGCACTGCAGGCCATCCCCCCAGCCCCTGCTCCGCTGGGTCCCCTCAGGGCTCTGCAGGGAGCACTGCAGGCCATCCCTCCACCCCCTGCTCCGCTGGTCCCCTCAGCACAGTGCTCTGGATCTTATCCAGGGGCACGGGAATATCTCAGTGCAGCCTGTGCCACTCACCCATGCAGTAAAGTTCTTCATGTCCAGGTGGAACTTCCAGTGTTCCTGTTACCTCATCCCACTGTTCAGCACCACTGGGGAGAGCCTGGCTCCATCCCCAGAACACCCTGCCTGCAGCTGCTCACAGACATTGATAAGCTCCCCTCTCAGTCATCTCTCCTCCAGCCTAAACAGCCCCAGCACCCTCAGCTTTTCCTTGTAAGAGATCTTCACAGCCCTCCCCTGACTCACCTCGGGGAGCTCTATGTCTCTCCTGTACTGAGTAACCCAAGGGAAAGAAGAAAAATAGTCCAAGAAAAACAAAAACAAAAATCCCAAAGACTAAGATTTGGCATTTTCACAACGATTTAAAACCCACCCAGCCACAGTTGCAGGGCCACCCACATTTCCTGCAGTTTTCCACTTGGCTGGCCTGTGTGGTTTTGATAGTTATGATAAGACCTGCCCTCCCAATGGCCCTACAAGCGTGTATCCAGCCTGGCATAGTTTCCCTGTGCTCTGCCATTATTCTGGGCTGACCTCTTTATGGGGTGTTTAAAATTCTTGGTTTATGGCACTGCATAGGAATGGCCCTAAAGCCTTTGTCTGATGCCAGCTCTGATGGTTCATAGTAAAAATAACTACTAGATGCCAGCTGATGATTCCCATGGCACTCAGGGGACTTTCAGGATCCCACCCAACATCAGCAGCCAGCAGGTTTCACCCAGGGAACTGGGCTGCTCCAAGCTGCTCCAGCAGATGCTGCTGGTTGCAGTTTGCAATATTGATAGTGGATCCAACCTGACACAACCTGAGGTCTCCAAATCCTTTTGCAAACTGCAGTGTGGACCCTCATGCCTAAGACTGCTGTGGGATCTGTGTGCTTGCTTGGTTTTTGGTTGTAGTTCCAGCTTTCTATAAAGAAATTCCATTTTGTACTGGAAGCCTGGCTGGCAGGGCTGTGAGTTCCCAGCCCTGTGGCACCTTTTTCAGCAGGCAGGAACAGAGAGGGACCATCCAAAACTTGTATTTCAGCAGGCTCTGCAGGCTGCATGGAGCCATCCAGTGGAATGGATCTGTAAGGAGCTGCAGAGTAAAAAGCATCTCTGGCATGGAAGAGAAAGGTAATCCCAGGCTAGTGGGAACAGCTTGTTCTGTGCAGGACAGGAGGCCGTGGGGTTTTTATGGCCTTTCTGTTCAAGCAGAAGCTTTCAAAGGACCCTGGCTGTGCTCTGCTTTGTTTCTGGGGAGTATTTCTTCCAGTGATTTCCCTGTCCTTTGTGTAGCTGGTTGTAAGGAGTGTCTGTTGCAATCACAAAAGCCACATCTGAGATGGAAAGGGCGTAGCCCTGAAAGCAGCACAGTCAGAGGCCAAGCAGCACCACCACTGACCTCCCACTGCTCTGTGTGAACCACAAGGTGGTAATTTGTATTTTGAGAAAATAACTGAGGAGCACAGTGGTGCCAGTGTTCCTGCATTCCCAGCCCAGGGCTGGCTGCAGCTCAGCACTTGGGGTCTGCCGAGCCAAGGCTCTCCAAAGCTCCAGGGACACTCTGGGTGCAGAGGAGAATCCTGTGCTGTGGCAGAGGGGTGAGCAGGTGGAGGGTTTCAAAATCCTGCAAATAGAAGTTGTGAGCAAGAGCAGCTTTTTCCTGTGAAAGAAAAGAAACCCTTGCTGTTGGTGAGGGGGCAGACATGCACTGTGCCCAACAATTAATTTGCAAACTGGCTCCAATGTGGCCAAGTGTGACAGGACACATATATGTGAAACATGGCAACTGTGAAAGGTGAGATGTTAGAACAGATGAATCCCTCTCTTTTCTGCAGATCAAACCTCCTTGCCTGGTCCTGCCTGCATCAAATCCCAGCTGACCCAGGCAGTGTGCTACAGACTTGGCAGCTCACAGTCTTAGAAGGTCAACTCTGCCCATGAGCTGAGAAAGCAAAACCAACCAGGAGCAGCACAGACGTACAAAACACTCCAGTTTACTTGCAGCACCATTCCCAGCATGTAAGTTACACCTCTCCCAAACAGAAGTCCTTTACTTTTCCCAGTCCCACAGCAGTGCAGTTCAGTAGTCAATGGGCTTAGAGCCATTTCCCATCTTAGCAATGGAAGTGATCTCTCGGCTTATTGGATCCCAAAGAGAATTCCTGGCAGCAAAACACAACAAGCTGCTTCCAGCAAGACAAGAGGCAGCAGTGCTCTGCTGTCTGTCTCCCCACAGGGCCCTGCAGGCAGTGCTGGCTGCCCTGGCTCCTCTCAGAGTGGGGGCACCCCCCTGAATTTTCGGATGACGTTGGCCAGCCGCTTGGCCAGCCCACCCCGGCTGGGCTCCTCCACGTGGAACGTTCTGGTCAGCAGGTTGTAGAAGGAGCCATAGCACACGGCCACCACGGTGCAGGTGAGGCAGATGACGTTGTAGGGCATGCTGAAGTCTGGTGTTGGCAGGTTCACCAGCAGCGGCTCCGTGTACAGGCGCACAAAATAGCTGGAGCCATCTGAGGAAGGAAACCTGGAGAGTGGAAGAAGGAAAGGCAAGGTCAGCCTGCACAGAACCAGTGCTTTGTGCTCACCAGAGAGGATGAGAGCAGCCACAGCCCGCAGGTTGTGGCACAGCCCTGCTCCCCAGCACAAGCACACTCACAGTGAGGTGAAGAGAGGGCTCTGCTCCACATCCGTGTCCTTCATTGCTGTGACACTGGGCACCAGGGCACTGAGCACAGATGAACTAAGGGCACAAAGAACACGCCAGTGTCAGTCCTGGCAGCAAAGACATCTCCAGAGAACCTGGGCAGTAAGTCCTAGGCAATGCCCAGAAAGGGATGAGGAGATGAGGAATGTCATTACCCAACATAAAAGCCGTGATTGGGGTCAGGTGGGTACTCTGTCCACTTCAATAAGGCCCTCTCAAATTGGATTGTGATCTTGGTGACGGAGTTGGCTGGCAGCTGGATCAGCATTTCCAAGAGGTGAGGCCGTCTCCGGTCCTGGGCTGGCTGGTAGTGGATGTAACCTAACCCCAAAGAGATTTCCACAATGGCACCAAGGGAACCTTGTCCAATCTCACATTGCCTGGACATCGCCCATGAGGTGGGTGCTCCTGCTTCACTGTCCTGAGAGAGGTTTTCTGGGCAAGTGAAGATGCACCCATAGCAAAAAGCATGTGTTAAAGCTAAATTTATCTGATTTTTAAAGCTACTGACCCATGACAGTCAGGTTTTCATAAAGAAAGGTATAAATGTAAAATAAAACCCAATCATCAGTTTTAAATTGAGCTTCCTGTGCTACAAAAATTAATTCATGTTGGTTTTAACCCTTATTGGATTATGAAACACTATCCATGTGCCTCTTATAAAAAAAACAGACTTAATGGTCTCATCCGCTGTGAGCACTGAACTTGGGGCTAGGAAAACATCCTAAAATATTTTGTTTCACAATCCAGTTTCCCAGTGATCACTGGGGCCTGAGGGAGGGACTACACCATCTTTGGAATGAGCTGCTCATGCCAAGGGAATCGGGTGGCATGTGCTGCTTGGAGGGTTCACTCACTCGGCTTGTTCTCCTTCCCTTTGGTGATGATAGTCAGGGTGTGCACGTAGAGCCGCAGGTACCAGGGCACAGTCTCCAGCAGGATCACGGGGAAGGCTCGGTAGGGGTGGGTGTTGTAGATGAGGGTGCAGATCTCCCCGGTCTGCAGCCCGTACCCTCCCACGTAACGCTGAGCATGGAGGGTGGGAATGGGCATTTCCGCTGTGGAAGAGGAAGGACAGCAGTGGGGTGATTTTCAGTCTGGAGCCCTGGCCAGTGGTGCAGATGAAGTGAAGTCCTGCTCACTCACAGCTGTCTTGGGGCCGCTTCCACTTCAGCTGCACGTTGAGGCTGCGAGATGTGTTGAAGAGCGAGGGGCTCAGCAGGTCATAGACAGCGTAGGTTTTCTTGTCTCCCTGGACAACAGCTTCATGTACTGACGTTGGAGGGGGGGACACTTCCAGCAGCTCCTTTTCCTGAAGAAAGCAAATGGACCATGAAAGAAAAAAGTGCCCCTTTTGAAGAAACTGGCAGCACTGGGCAAAGTCCCTCCAGATAGCCCTGAACTTTGCCACCCAACAGCCAGCTCTGTGCTCTTGCTAACACCACCAGGCTCATCCCCTCAGCCCTGCTCAGAGAAAGGAAATCACCTCCCTTTGTTAGCCCCTGAGAGGCCAGGCCACACAGAGGATGGAGGTGAGGATGTTTCAGAGCCACATGAAGTGACTGAACTGAGGGAGCAGGGGATGCTTTCTGGCCCATGAGCTTACCTTGTTCTTAGGGGAAATGTCAACGTAGACTTTGCTCTGCGAGGCCAGAGGACACGTATCAGTCAGCGTGCGAGAGAACATCTTAAAGAGGGACCAGTCTGTGGGAAGCAAGGTCAGGTGGCAGGTCAAGTGCTGCAGGCTGGGAGCATTTGAGCACAGCCACCACGCTTACCTTTCTTTCCTTGGCCACTGGAAAAGAAGTCAAAGACCACAGTGAGGGTCTGTCTGAGCTCCCAGGACACAGGCAGGCAGGAGGCATCCTGGGCAAGAAAGAGACAAGCAGCTCTGATCACACCTTCTGGAGGGGGAGGACACCAGGATGGAGCTGGACGTCCACCAGGATTGCAAGATTTCCATTTGGGTTACCAGACAGGCAGGATGACAACTGTGTTAGACACAGTGAACCTGTCACAGGGTAGCTGGGCAAACCAGTGTGATACCTTGCAGTGTGACAAGGGGGCTTTGGATTTTCTTTTGGGGAGTTCAGGGAGGGAGCTGAGCCCAGCACTTACCCTGCAGATGGGGCGGATGTGCACTGCCTGGGAGTGGTAGCTGCTGTGGAACAAGCGCTCGGCCTTCAGCAGCACAGCCAGCCCAGCCTGCAGGGAACAAAGGAGAAACTCAGCCCCTGCCCTGTCCTCTGCTCCCACCGAGAGGAAGGCCCTGAGGGAACTTCCCAGTGCATGCTCCCAGACTGCTGCTGGGAGCCCAGCTCCATCAGGAGTGGCCCAACTGGACAGCAGGACTTGTCTTTACCTTCGAGCCACATGGCAGCAGCTTCTTCCAAGGGGTGAGGTTCTCTGTGCAGACAACTTCCCGGGGCAGGACAGCGTAACGCAGGAGATGGTGATCCGTCCCTGGGCAGGGAGAGGGAGGAGAGCAGGCTGGGATTGCTACAGGCATGAGCACAGCAGCAGAGCTGTTCCACCCCCAGTGTACCCCACATCCCACCACCCTCTCAGGATGCCTGAAATGCCATGAGCTGCACCAGAAGTAGATCCTACTCTGTTCAGAGTGATTGGAAAGAATGGGTAAGGATACATCCTAGCAGATCTTTTTTTGTGAGTGCCTTAAATCCTGTAGTCCTCACTGTTTCATAAAACACTTTTCATAGAGACATATAAGGGCCTGGGAGCATCTGCCATGTATTACTTGTGAGTTTCCTCTGTTTAAATCCAAGCCTTGTTTGTAGGGAGAGGAAATCTTCCAGGAAGGGGTTAACGGATGCTGTTGTACACACCCAGATCCAGAATCGTTGCAGGACCTGCAGGAATGCCGGCAGTGGCACGGGGCAGAACTAAAGTGAGAAGCAAGAGTGAGAGAGCAGAGCCAGGCTCACCATTGGCTAAACCCAGGGGTTTGAAGGATGCTGTTGGAATCACTGTGTTGGTCGAGTCAATGAAGTTGAGAGAAGCACAGAATATTCCCGAAAGGATGTTACTCAGTTCTTTCCAGGCTTTGTCAACACTGTGTGAGAACAGACACCAGAGATTACTCAGCAGCTCAAATCCTTGAAACAACAAGTGTTAAGTTAGTAACATTCAGAAAATACAGCAGGGTGACCACACTGGGTTACCAAAGCTGCATGGAGTGTGCAGAGGGACTGCTGGGCTGGCACTCCCCGGCTCTCTCGGTATTTTATTCTGACACATCAGATTTGAGGGACACACAGCAGGGACACACAGCAAGGACTCACAGGCATCACACAGCCAAGGGACATGGTGGTGGGCACAGCTGGTATGTGAGAAGAGAGGCCAGGGGAGCAGGGAGCATGCAGGAGGTGATGTGTGTGAATGGGGAAGGGGCTGTGAGACCCAAAGCAATGCCTTGGTGCAGCTGCAAAGGCTGACCCAACCAGCAGACAAGGGATGGGACACTTGCAGGGAGGAGAGAGCTCTGTGAGTCCCCACAGGGCTGCTGCAGCTTGAACAGGGGTGGTGTGCTAAGGGTATTGGATGGGAGTCAAAGGAAGTGAGTCATGGATGAGAGGTCAAGATATAGCCCCACTGTATTAGTGCAGCAAGGGGTCTTGCAATCCCCTCTGAACCCTCATCCCCCGTGCTGTTTTCCCCCAATGACACACACACCCACTGCTTGGTTAGATCAGTGTTATTTCTCTCTGTGTCATCGTTAAGTGCTTGTCATCACAGAGCCCACAGGGGAATTACTTGGGCCTTTAATGAACAAGGATTTGCCCTCAAGCACCACATCCTGTCTGTGAACAGATGGGTATATTCTGTGGGTTTTTAGAGCTTCTCCTGGGCTCTTCTTTCCAGCAGACATTTTTCAACCCAGGAGGCCTGCTCACACACCGTGGCTGCTTCAGGAGAGCCAAACAACAGCTCCTGGGAGCAGTGGGCACTAGAGGGGACCCAGAGGGACAGATGCATGGCTGGGGTACCTACTCGGTGACCGTGGGCTGGAACCAGACCCAGAGCTCAGCGCCAGCGGGTGCCTGGAGGGGCGGCTGCCCCCAGTAGCGGGTGCGCCAGAAGCCCTGGGTGAGCGCGAGGTGGAACTCCCGCACGCCCAGCGCTGCCACCAGCCGCCCCAGCGCCTTCGGGAAGAGCCTGTAGTGAGAGACTGTGGGCAGCGTTAGTCCCTGTCCCTCATGTCCCGATCCCTTCCGCGATATCACACCAGGGCCTGCCCCAACGTGACGTCACCCCGACACTGCCTCTGCTTGCGCCATCACACACGGCCCGCTGGCGTCACGGCCCCGAGCCCCCCGTGTGATGTCACCGCTCCGTGCCCACAGCCTCGCTCTGCGCTGTCCCACCTCACCCCGCTCTGACGTCACTCGCGCCCGTGACGTCATCGCTCTATGCAAACCATGACGTCGCGTGGTCCCCACCGCGATAGCCCCGCCCCTGCGCACAGCCTCAACCAATAGCAGCGCGGTCCGCCCCCGCGCCAGCCAATAGCGGCGCGGTCCGCCCCGGCCGGGCCCGCCCTACCTGCGCCCCGCTGCAGGTCCGCGTCCCAACGCGTGCGGAACTGGAAGGTGGCGGCCACATCGCCGGTGGGCAGCGGGCTCAGCAGCAGCTCCTCCCGCAGCGCG
>VYZP01056539.1:7414-20352 GCA_013400635.1 Hypocryptadius cinnamomeus
GAGGCGGGGCCGGGGCCGGGGCGGGGCCGGGGCCGGGGCCGGGGCTGAGGCGGGCCCGAGGCGGGCCCGGGGCCGGGGCTCCACAGGAGCGGCCGTAACTCAGAAAGAGACCCGGGAGACTCATGGGGTGCAGTCGGGGCTTCTTTCCGGGAGCCGGCCGAGCCGCAGGAGGAACGGAACGGAGCGGAGCGGGGCGGGGCCGGAGACACAGCCCGGCTGCCCCAGCCCCGAGCGCGGCCGGACGGGCTCCAAGGTCAATAAGGAGAGGTGTGAGGGGCCCGGCATAGCCCAGCGGCCTGGCCCGAGTGAGTGTGCACGCTGTTAATTGATAAATAGATTTAATGTAATTAGGGCTCTAGCGGCCTGCCAGGCTCTGGTCTGTCCCGGCTGGAAGATTCTGTAGTAGGGGTTCATAGTTCAAGTGGCAAACAGGGGAAGTTACTTGAGTGATGGATAAAAGATAGAGGAAAAATCGGAATCCTAGCTGTAGCCAGCAGCCTGGCTCTCCCTGCTAACAAGCAGCCGCAGTGGGATCAGGTGTGTCTGATTCCTGAATTAGCCCCAGCAGGTGGGTTACAAACTCAGCTCTGGGTAAGAAATTACTTGAGCCTGTGCCTGTTAGTAATAAACAGCTGTGTTAAAAAACAAGGTGTTATTTTAGGGTCCTGTTTGTTACTTTGCAGCTTGTTACAATAATGAAAGACTCCGGGTCATTACAGGCGATATATGTGCTAATTAGCCGGCCAGTTAATAGAGCAGCCAGGGAGCTGTGCTTGCTGCGCCCCAGAGAGCTCAGCAGAAGGAGCCCCCAGGGATGCAGTGTCAGGATCAGAGGCAGGTGAGTGTCAGGGGAGGGGGCCATGAAAACACGAGGGATCTCTGGATTTCCTCTCCTGGTGTCTGCCACTGGCCTTGGCTCCCCTGCTGGTCCTGCTGGAGCCTCCCAGGGAAGAATGGGGCTGGCAGGTCTGTGGGTGGAATAGGGAAGGGGACCGTGGAAAAGTTACAGCAGGGATAACAAGCTGTGTTTAGGTGTTACATCAGTTAAATGTCTGATTGTGGTTTCTGATGCACTGACTTCGTACAGGTGGCACAGCTTCATTTGGTTCATTTGTCCTTAAAAAGCCTAAAAAAACCCCATTCAATCCATAATTTACTCCTTATATTTAATGATATCTTAGTGCTCCCATAGTTTCTTAACTCCTTATCTACTCAGCTTTTGCCTAAATGATCAAAAGCAAAGAAAATTTGTTTTGCTCCAGTTACTTGCAGAAGCCACCATTGTGCTTCCTTCCAGGAACAAAAAGAATCCACAGGAAGTCAAGCAAGGAGAAATTCCTTCTTTCCAGGAACAAATGTGTGTGTGAGATTTGTGGGTGTAATCTGGGGAGCTGTGGAATTTCTACAAGTTTTGTTAGAATTCCTAAGCTTGGTCAGCATGGCTGAGCTATTTGAATAGCTATATTCCCCTCTTGTCTGTGTTACCAGATGCCAGTGGAGCTTCCCAAATGGAATCCCAGATTGGTTGGGGTTGGAAGGGACCTTAATCCCATCTCATTCCCACCAAGTCCCAGTGTCCAGCCTGGCCCTGGACACTGCCAGGGATCCAGGGGCAGCCACAGCTGCTCTGGCAATTCCAGCCCAGCCCCTCCCCACCCTCCCAGCCAGGAATTCCCAACATCCCATCTAAATTTCCCCTCTGGCAGAAATACTCTTTTTTCATGAATGGCATTTCTTGAGTAATTTTTAAGCTTGTTTGCTGTTTGTTCCACAAAGGAAGAGATCAGGTCTATTATTCAGAGAAGAAAGACTAATCCAGACTAAGCAGGAAAAGCTGTTGAGGATAAAAGAGTTAATTTGGCTTTTGTTGAGTGTGGGTGGTTCTGGGGCATGTGCACCTGGAGACAATAAATGCAAATTTAGCTCAAAGCCTCCAAGTGACTTCTCAGCCTCATCAGCTGCTTGTGCTGTGGCTTTAAAAGGAGACAAGTGGATTTTACTGGGATTTATCCATGTGGATCTCAGCAGTTACCAGAAAGGACCTAAAACTGGGAGTCCTGCTGCTTCTCCTTGGGAAGGTGGCTGATGCTCCCTTTTTTTGGGAGGTTCCTTTGACAAGCCTTGTCAATTAATCAATCCTGTAAATTATATATGTTAAGTATAGAGGTATAAGAATAAATGTTTATTCAGCATTTTGGGATCTTAAATCAATTAATTGCATGTCTGGAAGCAAAACCCAAATGTTTCTTTGGAGCAGCTGGAAGAAAATACTTATATTTCATGTATTCATACATATATAGGTTTGGTTTATTAGTGACTTTAAAATGCAGAAATACAGAACAATCTTCATTAAACCTAAGGAAACCTTTTCCTGCTGCAAATTCCTGCTGGATTTCATTGTGTCTCAGACTGACAGAACACCCCACACTGTGCTTAGGGTGTTTTATTCTTATTTCTTCTTTTCCTCCTCTGGGTTAGGATTATTTATGTTCTCAGCCAGCAGCTCAGGGGGGTGGAAGGAGAGAGTGGGAAAGGAGGTTGTGCTTTAGGGATAGCAGAAAAATAATGAACAAAAAGTTGAATTATTACGAGCAGCTGTGCCCGGGCTGGGGTTCCCCTTGTGAGGGAACATTTCTGCATGCCGGGGAAAGCTGGGGCTGCGCAGCTGATCCAGAGGGAAGGAGGAGCGCTGTCCCCACGAGGTGGCAGGAGCTGCCTTCCCGCAGCCATCGCTGCCAGGGATGCCGTCGCTGTCCCGCTCCGCTGGGCTGCTCGGGAGCGGAGCTGGAGCGCTGCGGGCACAGCTGAGCCCGGCGTTCCCGGCATCTGCCCCGGGAAAGCTGCGGCTGCTCATCGCTCACACGGAGCAGCTGCCGCCGCTCTCCTGCTCGGGATCCCCGCACAACACAGGAGCGCTTTGGCTCAGTTTTGCTGCCACGTGGGGCACAGAAATGACTTTGCCAGGGACAGGACCCAGGGAGCAGCTGGAGCTGTGCCAGGGCAGGCTCAGGCTGGAGATCAGGAAAGGCTCTGCCCCAGCGGGTGCTGGCACTGCCCAGGCTCCCCAGGGAATGGGCACGGGCCCGAGGCTGCCAGAGCTCCAGGAGCCTTTGGCCAGCGCTGCCAGGGATGCCCAGGGTGGGGTTGTTGGGGGTCTGGGCAGGGCCAGGGGCTGGGATGATCCCTGTGGGTCCCTCCAGCTCAGGACATTCTGGCTTTCTGTGAATGATTTCTGATTTGAAAAGGAAGCAGCCCCTGTTCTGGTGACTGTCACCTCCCTGAGAAAACTGTGCCTTCCTTCTCTCCTACCTGGAATGGTTTTGCTCTCAGGGCTTGCAGCTGCTGCCCTCCCCAGCTGGAGTGAGGAGCAGCCTTCCTTAGGAACAGGTACCCCAGGGGCTCCTGAGCACTGCCCTCAGTCCTGTCCTACCCTTGTCACAACCTGAGCTCATTTTTAACTCACCTCTCATTTTCCCACTGCTGCTGGATCCATTCCTTAATATTCCCTGCAGTGCTTGGCTGCTGCTTTCTTGTTTCAGTGTAGGAGTGTTCCTGGCTAGTTCCTAACCCCTGCTTCTCGTGCTGGCCCCACTGATTCTCTCCTTTCCCAGAGATTCTTTCCCTGGAGAACAACCCCAGGCTGTCCCAGCTGGAAGCACTGAGCCAGGCACTGCTGCAGCTTCTGGACCAGTTTCTCTCTGAGTTTGGGGTTTGGAGCTTTGCCTGCACAGGAGCAGGAGGAATTCCGTGTCCTCCTGGTGAGCATCTTCCCCTGCATCTCCTCAGAATGAGAATTTCCAGTTTGGTTATTAATTACAATTCCGGCTATGTGTTGGAGGGAGCTGCAGCTGGTTCTATGTTCTCTGCTCTTTCTATTTCTGAAGCCTGCTTTCACAGCTTTCTGAGTCTTCTTACCTTTACCATTTCCCACATGGCTCGAGATGTTTCTGTGGGGCATTTATGGGAATGGAGAGCAGGACTGGGAGCACTGCTCAGCTGGTGACTGAAGGGATGTGCCAAACCTAGCGGGCCAGGAGGCTTCCCTGGGGAAGGTAACGGCACGCTTGGGTGTGTTTGCTGTGCAGAAAGTGCAAGACCTGAGCGGGTTTGTGCAAAGCTGTGATAAAGCAACGTTACTAAGGAACATCAGTGTTGTGGGCAGTGCTATTTTTAGCTGTAGCTGAAAAGGGATAAATACTGAGCTTTGGAATCTCTGAACAGCTTTGTGTGTGCCAGCCATGGAGACCCCGTCTCTTCTCTCAATTGCTGTCAGCATTCAGGTATGGTTTTTCTAAAATCCAATCACCATCCTGGTAATTAATCTGCCACCCCAAGCTCCCTCCCTGTCAGCCTGCCTCGTGTTGCCTGGTTGGTCAGTCCCATTAAACATTCTGGAGCTTTTGGGGGCTGCTCACAAGTTCTGTGAAAATTGTCTGTGATAAGCTCAGGTTGTGGTCAGTTAATAATCTTGTTTAAACAGTGATTGAATAGAAAATATTTAGTTGCTATCATCAAAAACAAATATTCCCCTTACAAGCACAAAAGAGAAGTATTTCTTATATGCATTCTCTAAGAGTTACTGTATTGATTCCCAATAACAGATCCAAGCTATTACAATCATTTCACCTGTTAATTCTTTTAAAAGATCCTTGTTGTCCTTTCTCTTATTGGTAAAGTTTTATTTTTACTCGTCTCTAGAACTTTCTTTATCTTTTGAGTGTTTTTGCTAAGTGAGCCCTTTGAGTAATCTCCATTGGTTGCAAGGCTGATTTTTATTTAAAGACAGATTTGTTGTGCCTGTTATTAATACACAGCACATTGTGATGATGGAGTGGCCTGGATTGGGCTGGGATAGAGTTCAATTCCTTCCCAGGAGCTGGAGAGATTTGAATTCAGAATGAGGATAATGAGCTAGGGTTAAACCACCAGGGGCTGACATTATTTCCCTGCAAGGTGAGATGTTCTCCTAGTGCCATAACCTGCCCCAAGATTTGGCAAGAAGTTACAGAAGTAACAAAGGAAATAAAAACTTCTTGTGGCTCATAATTAGGGCTGTTTTAAAGAGGATTTTTCTGGTGGTAATTTCCCAGCAGTGAAATTGCAGCGTTTCCATTCATGGAAGAGAAATCACCTCAGAAATAACAAATAGATCAAACTTGTGCATCTGAGCAAGCCCCGAGCTAAAATGGAGTAAAATAGGACAGTGTTTAAGGCAGAGCTCTCTGCTTTTCCTGTTTTGTTTTTCTTCACCAAGGCCTAAGCCACTGCTGGAAAGACTCCCTGTGTAATTCCCTGCTAACTGGAAATGGGAAAAAAAATGTTCCCCTCAGCTCTTTAAACCAAGAGCTGTTGGTAATTTCATTCCTGGAGTGTTACTCCAGTGGTGATGAGATTTAGCCTAATCTGCATTAATGCTGCCTTTTAGCATCGGTTTAGGAAGGAGCCCAAAACCCCACCTGGAGCTCCACGGGGCTGTTCTGGAGCAGGCACAGAGCTGGAGATCCATCCTTTATAGGGAATAATAAATGTTAATGCACTCCTTAGCATTTCAATGGCATGATTAAAAATTCCAGAGCCTTATTAATTGAATATTTTATATTCCTGCAAATGGCCTTGATCCTCACAATGGCATACTAATTCCAAGGGAAGGGAGAGGGAACATGCTCAGATTCCTGCAAGGAGTCCCTGCAAACAAGGCTTTTAAACTGACTGCATTCATGGGTTCTTGGGCAAGTTACTGTGCACAAAGCAGGGATGTGCAGGCAGTGTGGATGTGTTTGCATTTTGGATTTATGGGGTTCCAGAGTCACATGGCTGGTTTGCTGTTGGTACTGCAAGGAGAAGCTCAGTAATGGATTATCCCAGGGGATTAAAATTCTGTAGGTTTCAGTCACCAACCCATCAAGGACACCAACGTGGTGATTCTGGGCTGTAGAGCTGAACCTTTCCCCTCTCGTTAGAATTTCAGGAAATTCCAGGCTTCTCCTCCCCTGAAGTCACAAAGAGTGAGAAGGTTTGACAAAAGGGAATTTATGACCCTGTTCAGGAGATGAGGAGGAGCAGCTGAGAGAGCTGGGAAAGGGCTGAGCCTGGAGCAAAGGAGGCTCAGGGGGGCCCTTGTGGCTCTGCACAACTCCTGCCAGGAGGGGACAGCCGGGGGGGTCGGGCTCTGCTCCCAGGGAACAGGGACAGGAGCAGAGGGAACGGCCTCAGGCTGGGCCAGGGCAGGCTCAGGGTGGGCACAGCAGGAATTTCCCCATGGAAAGGGTGCTCAGGCACTGGAACTGCCCAGGGAGGGCTGGAGTGCCCATCCCTGGAGGTGGCACTCAGAGCTCTGGGCTGGGGACAAGGTGGGCATTGGGCACAGCTGGGACTCCATGGGCTGGGAGGGCTTTTCAACCTCACTGATCCCAAAATTCCCAATTCAATTTTCTCCTGGCAGAACTTCCATGTAGGTTATTATCGATTTCAAATACATTTCTTGCTTTTCTTTCTCACATACAGCAAAAATAGTAATTAACAAATAAATAAGCCATTAAGACTGTGGGAGGCAGCCAAATCTGCCCCTTCTTTTGTGGGGCTGAAGTTCATCAGTCCATTTCTGGTCAACTTTAGTGTCAGGTGTGGAGTTGTTTTTTTTATTACACACTTTTACGGCTATCCCAGCTTTCCATCCACTGAGACTCAGCTCTGGTGACATCTTTTTCCTTCCCCTCTCTCCTATTTGGATAAAATCTGATTTTACTGCGGCACTTTAAAGACAAAAAAAACCCCACAACAACAACAACAAAAACCCAAAAAAAACCTGTTAGTAAAATTATTTTCCATGAGCATTGGTGTCCCAGCTGGGCCTGGGAATTATCCAGGAGGCTGGAGAAGCAGCAGCTGAGAGGGAAGCAGTGATGCAATGAGAAGGGAAGCAGGGAGCCACTCTGGGTTGCCATGGCTACTCCATCGTGTGGCTCCCGTGTCCCTTTGGGTGGCTTCATTCCAGAGCTGGTGGAGCTGGCACTGAGCCCACCAGGGCCAGGCACACTCGGTGCCCCAGGGCCACCAGTGGGGGCTGGGAGGAGCAGCCAGGGCACCGGGGGGGTCTGGGGGGGCAGGGTGGGGTTGGGAGCTGCTCGTGAGGATGAGGAGCAGCTCAGTGGGGTGTGGGAAGGTCCCTGAGCCGGGGCTGCTGCCCAGCACCGGCACACTTCCCTGGGGAAGGACGAGTGACACCTGGAGCCCTGAGTTTTCAGGGAATGCAGTTCCCTTGAAGCATTGCTGATGCAGGATTTGTGCAGTCTGTTAGTGCAGTGGTGCTGGCACTGATCCCCCTTCCCTGTTCCTGCTGGGATCCCTCCACAAGAGAATCCTGGGGCCTCCACGAGGGCCTGGAGCTAGAGAAGTTTGGGAAGAGATGCTCCCAGGAGCTGGAGTGATTAGACAGAATAGGAGTTTAGATGGGATATTAGGAGTAAATTCCTGCCTGGGAGGGTGGGGAGGGGCTGGGCTGGAATTGCCAGAGCAGCTGTGGCTGCCCCTGGATCCCTGGCAGTGCCCAAGGCCAGGCTGGACACTGGGGCTCATGTAAGAGGCTGAGATGAGAGACATGGGACATCAGGCAGCTCTTCAAAATGCTGTTTATTGTAGAGAAGATGTCACAGCAGCCACGGCTCGTGGGTGACAGAGCCATGCCCACAGCTTACAGGCAAACCTGAAGCCCCTTAGTTCTGGTTACAATGCATTATTTCATTTTCTTAGCTGAGCATCTTAATACATCACAACCTGTCAGCATCATACACAACACCTTCACTATTACCTACAGCCCATCATAGCTACTCTCATTACTATATTACAGTCACTACTGTCCAACCATGTGAGTTAGTGTGTTACAGTTTAAGCTTAAAGTTGTTTTTCTGTTTTCTTGCAGTGGAAAATTCTTAAACCTTTTTTGTACTCACCCCATCAGCATGTTGGTTTGCCTGTGGTATCTTCTGCTTTTCCTAAGGCAAATTTCTGCTTGGTAGAAACATCTTTTTTGTTGGTGGTCAACGTATCCTTTGCTCTAGTCATAAAACCCCCTTCCAACTTGACCTTTGCTTTTTTAGTTGTCCAGTAATGGCTGGTGCAGCAATTCTTAATTTAGACATCTATTATTCTTCTGTATCAAAACTTGCTTCCATCTCTATTCTGCTCTCAGGTTCTACATTCAGAGAGCTTTCTGCCAGGCACACATATCTGTGAAACTTTCTTGTTAAGTTTTCATCTTTCCCAGCAGGCTTGGAGCAGCCTGGGACAGGGGAAGGTGTCCCTGTCCAGCCAGGGGTGGCACTGGATGGGCTTTAACATCCTTTCCAACCCAAACCAGCATGGGTTTGATGAAAATCAGCTTTGCCAATGAGCAGAAAATCAAGAAAAGGGAAGGAGCAGAATTTGGATTTTAGTCTAACTGTAGAGAATTACTGGAATATTCTGTCTTCTTTTTGAAGCATTAGCAACAGGTCTAAAAAGACACTCTGGCACTGTAGCCTTTCAGAGGCTGCAGAAGGGGAGGTTTCTGTGTTAGGAAGTGATGGATGATGCTCCTTGCTAAGTGCTTTTATTCTCTCGAGGTGTCAGGTGCAATAAAGCCAAGCCCTTCCTTCTCACAGACACTTGCACCTCACCTGGAGCTGCCCTCTGGTTCCTCCCTGTGATCTCTCCTGGCCACAGCAGGCCACGAGCTCTTGATTGATACAGATGCTGCCAGATCAAATCTCTGTGTGCCTGCTGAGGGGAAAGCAGCCCTTGTAAGGTCTCTTTCCTCAGGGCTGATGGGTTAAATTGGGCACACAGCTCCTTTCCTCTGGAGCTGTGAAGGATTTCAGAGCATTACGGCTTCATGGTCTGTGCTTTTCACTGGAATTACTGCTCTGTAACCCCCTGGAATGTATTTACCTCAGCTCTCACTGGCAGTGTTCCTCTGGAACACAAAGAGCAGCAGGAGCAGAGCTGAGGAAGCAGAAATGTGCCATTTTTAACATTGCCAGCCCCAAAGTGTGGGATTCAGGCACTGCTTCACCTGGGCAGTGCTGGCTGCTGCCAGGGAGGTGATTTTAATTTCCTGTCACAGAGCACTGGCAGGGTTTGACACTGGGTGGGTGTTGCTGATCCTCCTGAGGATAACTTCCATTCCTTACAGTCCTGGAATGCTTTGGGCAGGGAAGGGACTTTAAATCCCACCAGTGCCACCCTGCCATGGGCAGGGACACCTCCCACTGTCCCAGGCTGCTCCAAGCCCTGGCCTTGGGCACTTCCCTTCCAATCCAAACCACCCCTGTGGTTCTGTGACTGCTCCCAGGGCAGCTGTGGGATCTTGGATCCCATTCCCTCGTTCTGTGGGAGTGGGCGTATCTTGGGATATGCTTGGTGCATCCTGTAAGGCAGGGGCAGGGACCTGAAGCATGAACCCAAGTGGTTTGGGATGATTCCTGCCTTTCTGTGTTAGTCCTCTCTGGAAAACTAAGCCAAGAATCCCATTTTTTTATTTTTGGTTTTTGAGCCTGGCTTTGTTTGTGTGTTCCCAGTGCCCCAGAGCTGCAGCTGAGCCATCACTGTGTGACAGGAGATGTGCCTTGGGGTGGGATAATGATGCTGGGACAAATCCCTCCCTTTTTTTGTGTCTCCACTTGAGCTCTGGAGTTGTGCCTTGTTGGCCTGTCTGAGCCAGGCCTTGCACTGCTCCTGAGGGAGCTGAGCCTTTTCCAAACTAAGCAGGGTGTGAATTTCCAAGGATCTCCTGCCAATCCTTCCAACAGCAGGGAAAACCAACCTTCCCCGTGGTGTATCCCCCCTCCTGGCACACCTGCTCACACCTGGGCTGCATTCATGACACTTCCAAGCTCTTTATTCAGGGTGACATCTGGCAGGATAAGGACATTGTTTCATGCTTATGCTCCTCTCATCTCAGGTATTTTCCCTTCCAAAATCACTTGGGATGCCTGGAGGAGATCATTGGAGTGTCACAAGTGAGTTTAGCACACAGGACTGGGAAGCAGCTGGAAAAGAGTGCTCAGGAAAGAGGAGGCACAGGTTGGCTCGTGGTGTGGGGAGAGGGAAAGGGGAGCTTCACTCAGCTGGAGCCTTTCACAACCTTGTGAAAATACAATAAAAATGAAAGGAAGAAAGAGTGCAGCACTCCCTGTTAGTGATAAGTTACATTATTGAGGGATTTTTCACCACCCCATGCTGTGTATCATGAAATTACAGTGAGATAAGCAAAGTTTTATTTGCCCACTGTCTGGGAGACAAAGTCTTTTAGTTGAGATTCAATTTCTACCACCCATGTTTCCGGAATTATAAATGTAATTAACTGACTGTGGTGTGACAGAGACAGCTTGGAAGTGCTAAACTGCTGAAGTTTTGTATGGAAAAAAATCCATCCTTGTGCAAGCTGGAGGGGGGCCTTTGCTGGCTGCTCTCCCTGGGAAAATGAAAGCAAAAAGCCATTTTTTTGCCATAAAGGAAAAACAGTTTTGTTGTTTAAAGGCTCTGGGATGTTTCCAAATTGTTCTGTTAAGAAGCTGAGAAATAAATACATATTGTAAAATGAATTTAATTTGGGCTGGCACTAAAATCCATGATTAAACAAGGATCATAAAAAGCCTGTGACAACTCCAGGCTGTGAATGGACATTCCAGGGCATCTCTGTGTCTGTGAGCTCCATATTGCCTGGAAAAGAGGATTGCTTTGGGGAATGGCACAAGGAAATGCCCAATTTATTGCTGGAAGAGCCCTGGAATGCAGACCCTGAGTGTGTGCAGCACAGACTCGTTGTTTTTTTTCTCTCTGCAATTGTTTTTAGAAATAGAATCCCAGAATCCCAGACTGGTTTGGGTTGGAAGGATCTAAATCCCATCCAGTGCCACCCCTGCCATGGCAGGGACACCTCCCACTGTCCCAGGCTGCTCCAAGCCCTGTCCATCCTGGCCTTGGGCACTGCCAGGAATGGGAATCCTGCGTTATCCTGCTTATTGTGGGGAAAATGTTCCAGAAGGATCAGCTTGGGGCTGACCTGGCACAGAAAATGTAAACCTTGTCCAATTTATAAGCACTGAAAAGGTCCTACAGTGAGAAACACCAGGTAACTTCCTTAAATTTAGTGGCATCCTCCTTTTTTCAGTCCTTCTCCCTTCCAGGGAGCAGGGTCAGGCTCTGTGGGGTGTGGGAATGCTCGGGCAGGGATCCCAAATTCCAGTTCAAACTCTTTCCCAGGATCCTGCCAGCCCTGAGCCCAGGGGCGTGGGGACAGCACTGGAGCACTCCAGGGATGAGCCTGGGTGTTAACCAGACCCAACTGCTCCTGGCCTCAGCAGGAATCCATTCCACAGGAAAACCCTGGAGACATTGAATGGGAAGTGTGGAAGGGAATGTGGGAGTGGGTGCCCACACAGTGAGTTCAGCTGCTGTTTGCACTGAGCCTGGTTTTGTGTTTCCCTCTGAGAACCCAAACCCCATTGATCCAGCAGCACTTTCATTTTAGATAGAAAGAAATAGAAACACTGATTTGTGTGAAAATCACAAAAAATGTAAAAAAGTGTAAAAAAAATCTGATTTGTGTGAAACTCAGCTCCCCTCTGCCTTCCCAGAGCTCACCTCAGGCTTCAGCTGGGCTGGGTTTGAGCTCTCTTGTTTCACCCCAGGGGAGCACAACCACCCCGGGGTGTTCCCTCCACATCCTCCAGGTCGCTGCCTGCCCCAGAAACTCCAGGATGCAATTTCCCACCATGAAGCACAGGAGTAGCAAATCTGCCCTGGGAGTTTATTTATGGATCCTGGAGATGCACAGTCCTTGCATGCCATTAACCAGGGCAGGAATGGGGTGAATTCTTGGTCCAGTGCTGTGAAAAATGCTGTGGATTTTTGCTGGAGTCTCCACTGGTTTAACCTGTGCCAGGTGATGAATGGTTCAGCTACCAGAGGGTCTCTGATGGCTGCTGTGGGGTGTGGAGGAACAGCAGAAAGTACTGCAGGGGTAATAAATGATGTGGACACCTTGACCTTGGTGGGCCAAAAGCCCTGGCAGCAGCAAAGAGAAGTCTGAAGGAAGAAGCAGAAAGAACTTTGTGCTTTGTTTTAAGGAAATCATTCGAGACTGTGGTTAAGCAATGTTGCTAAGAAACATAAGCTGTAAGAGAATATAAACTGAGCTGTGGAAATCATAAATTGGCTTCTTGCTTGCACCAGAGTCCCATCTCTCAATCACATCAGTAGGGGCTGTGTGGAACACGTGTGCCCAACCACCTCCTGCTCCTTCAGTACATTAATTTAGTCTTGTTTATAGAAATTAGCCCAAATGTTCAGCATCCCCACATTTGCCAAGAGCTGTGAAACCAGCCTTGTTCATCTGGAGAACGTGTCTGCAGCAGCAGGTCCTGTAAGGGGATGAGGCCAAGGCTTCCTTCTTCTCCTGTTCTTCCCATCTATATTTGGGTAGATTTGGGTAGCAGGGCTGGAAGGATCTGCCTGGGCTTCCCTCACTGCTGCCCCCAGGAGCATCCCTGAGTGATGATCACCGGAGAGTGGAATGGGTTTGGTTCTTGCCCCATGGGCAGCAGCGTTCTGCTGACTGTTCAGCAGACATTTGTGAACGTTTTGGAGGTTCTTCCCACAGTTTGTTCTGCTGTGTCACAGATCTCTTAAGTGTCACAGAAACTCAGGATCCCTGGGGTTGGAAAAGCCCATCCCAGCTGTGCCCAATACCCACCTTGTCCCCAGCCCAGAGCTCTGAGTGCCACCTCCAGGAATTCCTGGGACACCTCCAGGGATGGGCACTCCAAACCTCCCTGGGTAGCCCCTGCCAAGGCCTGAGCACCCTTTCCATGGGGAAATTCCTGCTGTGTCCACCCTGAGCCTGCCCTGGCCCAGCCTGAGGCCGTTCCCTCTGCTCCTGTCCCTGTTCCCTGGGAGCA
>VYZP01056540.1:5212-32779 GCA_013400635.1 Hypocryptadius cinnamomeus
TGTATTTAAATTTATATTTATATTTATATCAATTTTTATTAAAATATTTCATATTTTCACTATTTTCAAATATTTTCACGTATTTTTCCATATTTTCACATATTTTCACTCATTTTCACTTCAGAATGGACATGATTACACCCACCTCTGCCTTGTGAACAGGCAACAACAGGTGAGTTTGTTTGAAGGCCGCGGTTTCCAACATAATTTCCAAAATCCTGTCAACTTCTGGGCTGAAACTGCATGTCCCAGTGATCTGCCATATGCCTGGTGTCTGGGAGGCTTCTCATGGGTGCTTTGGTCTGCAGGGTGATGGTGGCAGTTCCTCGTGGGTGAATTCCCCTCTGGTGCTGGGGAATCCTCAGGGAATGCCAGCTCGGAAGTGCTTCCAGGTGCTGCCAAGACATGAAGGTCCTGGGTCCAGTGCTAAGGACAGAGTTGACTCACCCCATGGAAAACTAAGGCTAAAGGAGAACCAAATAACTAAATTCTAGTAGTCTTTGGCTACAAACATATCAGGAATTCAGTGCTCCCCAGAGGGGAATTCAGTCCTGGGAAAAAGGCACTGCTGCCCATCGATTATCAGAGAATTACTGCTAAATGGAGAAAAGCTGACAACAAATATTTACTCTTGGATCAATTCAGTTTAAAGTGCAACATTTGGAGCAGAGCTTGGACATGGGGAGGTCAGGCGTAGGATCAAGGCTGCATTTATATAAAGACAGAGAGATATGCACTGGGAATCCTTGCTTGGAAAGGAAAAAGACTGGAGGATTTTGGAAGCCACACTATGAGGATCCTAATTTTTCTCCTCACATTGAGTGTTTTCTCATGTTCAGGTAAATTGGAGCCTTGTCCTCCTTTTTTAAGGTGGTTTTGGGGGGAAAAGTATAATCCTACAATGGACTTCTGATGGAACTGTGCCTCCCTCTCAGGGTTCCCAGCGTATGACTATGACCTCCCTGTCACAGAAGAGGCTCTCAATGCTTCCATTGCACGGATCAATTCCCAGTCATGGAGCAGAAACCTCTATGGTGTTGTCAGGAGCCGAGTCGTGGGAGTAAGTACAAAGACAACGGAGATCCTTTACCTGAAATGCGCTTTCCTGGGATGGAAAGCTCTTTTTCACCCAGCCCTGGAAACGCAGATTAAGTTGGAGTTGGCTGATGCTACTTGAAAGAGGGTGGGTTTGGTCCATTATCTGATGTTACAGCTTCAGGAACCTAAATATCTTTTGTATGTAAGTTTGTAATTAAAATACTTTAGGAATTCAGATTTTTCATGCCTAGAGTAGAAGTCCTTGAGGGCTGTCCTGTAGGATTTTGTTGAAAAGTGATGTTTTTAAATACCTCCAGCAAACTGCTTTGCTTTGGGCATCAAGCAACCTGGTTCATCTGAAGCTCTTTGCTGGTTAAATGCCCCCACAATTCAGAATTCTTTCTCTGGTCTTTATTTATGTCATCTGTCTCTATGCACCAATTCTGGTTTAAATCTGCTAGAGTCTAAGTGCAAGCAAGAAACCCCTATCTGTTTAAATTTGTGGTGCTCAGAATTATACTGGATACTCCCCAAGTTAAGGAGTTAAAACTTCTTAATTCAAAGTTATATTGTCCATGCTCCTGAACACCCTCAGAACCTTTCTGTCTCTATAGGTGGCCTGTATCAAGTCTCTGCAAGAATGAATGTCGAGATGATGTATGGATTTATACAATTGGAATTAAAACCCCCAAGTATTTGAAAATAGTGGGAATTTGTCATTTATTGGGGGTTTTTTTGGGG
The DNA here is from genome assembly GCA_013400635.1 of Hypocryptadius cinnamomeus. Classification (NCBI taxonomy): domain Eukaryota; kingdom Metazoa; phylum Chordata; class Aves; order Passeriformes; family Zosteropidae; genus Hypocryptadius; species Hypocryptadius cinnamomeus. The sequence goes on from VYZP01056540.1 coordinate 6,992, forward strand.
CGTTGCTTTTTAATTTTTTTTTAAAGTCTCCCATCTTGAGCTAAAGCATTGATTGGACAATGAGGAAAGGGAAAAGAATAATCAAAAAGGACTAATGCTGTGTTGTGTTGGCCCTGCTTTCACCAGGTGGACACATGGGACAGCGATACTTACGGGTTAGATCTGCGCTTCAGCATCCGCGAGACCGCGTGCACCAAAGCTTCGGGGAGAGACCCCTCTACCTGTGACTTCAAAACTGGCCCTTTCGTGGTGGGTGCCCCTGGTGGGATTGAGAACCCTCCCCTGTGGTGTTTGTGAGGGTCCCAGGACGAGGGAAGAGATGAATCTGACTCCATGTTCTCAGAAGATGAATCTGACTCCATATTCTGATTTATTTTATTATTCTATTCTATTCTATTCTATTCTATTCTATTCTATTCTATTCTGTAAGAATGCTATACTAAAACTATACTAAAGAAAGAGAAAGGATACATCCCAAGGCTTAACAAGAATGAATAATAAAAACCCGTGACTGACTCCTCAGAGTCTGACACAGCTGATGGTGATTGGTCATCAAGAAAAACAGTTCACATGGAACCAATCAAACAGTCACCTACCACATTCCAAAGCAGCAAAACACAAGGAGAAGCAATCAGATCATTATTATTTACATTCCTCTCTGAGGCTTCTCAGTTTCCCAAGAGAAGAAATCCTGGTGAAGGGATTTTTCAGAAAATATCACAGTGACACTCCCCTCCATGCAGGATCTTCTCAGGAAGGGTTGCAGTGCTGCTGGTGCTGAGAAGTGAGGAATGGCTGGATGCTTTTGATACAACCTGCAGCATAGAGTGGGTGTTGGGTGGGAAGGGTCAGTGGTGGGAAGCTCTTCTGCCTGCTCAGTGGGGAGGGCAGGGAGCTGAAAAGAGGATTTGTGTCTGGGAGCAGTGTGTAGTGAAGGTATGTGTGCCTTTGGGGCCAAATCATAGAAGGAATGGCTTATTCTCTAAGGTAAGAGGGTAGAAGAGCTGATATTTCACCTATCTAGGCACCACATGAATGGTTACCTTCCGTGTAGATTCCCCCTCTGTGCTCACAGTGCTGATCTCTTTCAGAGTTTTCACTCTCAGCCTGAAATTAAAAGCCTCTTGATACAGCTCTTGCTCTCCTCTGAGTCTTAAATCACCAGCTTTGGTGGAAATAGAGTCTGTGCACAGACCTGGGACTTCTCTGTGCACAGTTACTTGGGCCAAGTCACTTCTCTGCTCTGGAGCTACGCAGCTCATGTGTGTGTGTAGATGGCACCACACAGAATTGTTGGTTATTGCTTTGCTGTTTTTCTTTAAAAACTCAAAAGTTGGCTGCTGCAGTGTTATCCCTGTATCCTAAACTGACACCATCCCCCTCTTCTTCTTAGGGCAATATGGTAGTGTGAGGATGTGTTTTCCAAACTTGAGCGCAGGTTTTGCTGCAGTTTTTTGTCCAATTGCAGAGACAAGATCTTTAAGGGTAGTTTGACTTCCAGAGCTGGAGCTGCTGTTGGCATAGCCCTGCACTGTCCTTCTCTTTGTGCTGAGCTGTGGAAAGGATCTGGAGGTTTTCTCCTACCCCGAGCTGGCTCAGAGGTTTGTACAACAAACACCTAGCTGGGGAGCTGTAACATGTCGTTGTATAATTGTTCTCGGGTTTCTTTCTCCTGGAATTTGTTTTTTAAATCCTTCTGCAGGTTCCCACCACCACTGAGGGTTTGTATTGGATGTTTGCTCTGTGAGATTGGCTCTGTTTTGTTCTCTTCCAGCCCACTGCTTCCTGCAGGAGCGTTGTGGAAGTGTCCGGGGGGCTGATTGCCAACATCACCGTGCGGTGCCATCGCAGCACATTCAGCTCTGAATCCATGAGCAGCGAGGAGGTAAAGAAGGGAAAAACCCATTTTTGCTGCCTGGAGGAGTGAAAATTCTGCTTACCCTCTTTTAAAGAGAAGTCCAGGTGTCTGTGTGTGCTCCTGTTGCAGGAGGAGGTTTGGATCAGGAAAGTGGCTGCAGTTTGAAATCCAGCTGTCAGCTGTAACTCTTCCCTTCCCATCAGCTGAGGGCTCTGGCCTTGCCATAGAGCATGACTCTCTGTGGCACTCTGGCACATCTATCACCTCCAGCACTTCCTTCATTGAATATGGGCCTGGAGAACAGTGACTGGCACTTCTTGGACACACAGAGATCCCTGTGGCTCTGGCTCTGTTACCAAACCCAGCTCCCAGCTGAGCACATCATCACAGTACAGCCCAAGGACATTTGGTCTGCTGAGATCTTTGTCCTCTTTTTGAGCTCTTTTTTTGGTTTTAAGGGTGTTAGTAAATGCTGACCTAACCTGGGAATTCCTACTGACTGTTTCCAAACTGTGCCAGTGTCCACTTTATCCATGAACTGACTCCTGAATTTGTGTGTCTGCACTTAGAACACAGCTCTACAGCGGGTGTTGTGCTTGAGGGAACACAATTTAACAAGCAAGGATATGGACAGCTTTTATTTTTGGAAAATTCGGGGAGCTAAATGAAGAATTTGAATTGTAGAATCACAGAATGGTTTGGGTTGGAAAGGACCTTAAAGTCCATCCAGTTCCACCCCCTACTGTGGGCAGGGACACCTTCCACTGTCCCAGGCTGCTCCCAGCCCCAGTGTCCAACCTGGCCTTGGACACTTCCAGGGATCCAGGGGCAGCCACAGTTGCTCTGGGCACCCTGTGCCAGGGCCTGCCCACCCTCACAGGGACGGATTTCTCCCCAATATCCCATTTCAAGCTGCTCTCCTTCAGCTTAAGGCCAGTCTTCCTTGTCCAGTCACTACAAGCCCTTGTGAAAAGTCCCTCTCCTGCCGCCTTGTAAGCAAATAGGATTCTTTGTTACTTTTCCTTGGCTTGAATTGCCAAATTAGCTCTTCATTTATTCTTTTTTTTTCCTCAAAATCTCCATTCAGAGCTGGACAGCCAGTGCACCCCAGGAAGCCTGGCTCTGCAGAGCAGAAAGACTGCATGTGGAGCACTGGAATGTGTAACACAGGCTGGGATGTTCAGTCAGTCCTCTGTGGGTTGACATAACCATTGTTTAACAGGGCTCTCAGCACAAACACTTGCTTTTACAAGCAGACATCTTCCCCTAAGTTTTCCTTAACCATCATTTAAAATTCAGTGCTGTTGCCATATTCCTGCTGGGGAATATATTTCCTGCAATGTTAATAAGGAATAAATGCCAAAGGGAATTACTGCACTTGAAAAGTAAAGTGTTTTCCTCTGCAGAGGGCTGCAGCAAGTGCACTGTAGCTCTCGCTGTGGAGCTGTGACTCTGCTCAGGGGATCTCAGCTTGGCTGAGGTGGTGTTGGTGCACCTGTGGTGCTATTTGGATGGGAGAAGGAATTGTGATTGACTGAGGCTGGCATCACAGAACATCCTGAGTTTGACGGGATCATGGAGTCCAACCCCTGGATTGCAGGAGCACCAGCAGTAATCTTGTTATCAGCAAAATTAAGAACGAGGTTTGGAATTATTTTAGTGACCGCCTCGTGCCTGAGGGAATGGAGAGGTGGGGCTTCTTGCTAGGTGAGGTTTTTAAAGAAATGTCTTTAATTTCCAGATGATGCACGTGCCCATAACGACCCCTGACAGGCGAGGCAGCGCTCGCAGGGAAGGTAAGCCAGCTCTGCCATGCTGGAATACCCTGACCTGTGTTTTCCTCTTGGAACATCTCAAGGTCATCTGTCTGAGGGAGAAGACAATGTGAAAGATCAGCTGTTTGCTCCTGGTCACGGGCAACTGGTTTTTCCCTTGCAGAGGGGTGTTTAGGGTGCATTTGGAGGGCACTGTCCTGCCAAGCCAGGCCATGCTGAGGTTTATACATTTTTTGGATTGCCAGATTTGTGCTCTCATAGCCAGTACTTGTGTGCAGACTGCAGTGCTGAATATTTTCTATTCTAGAATCACAGAATGGTTTGGGTTGGAAAGGACCTTAAAGTCCATCCAGTTCCACTCCCTGCTGTGGGCAGGGACACCTTCCACTATCCCAGGTTGTTCCAAGCCCTGTCCATCCTGGCCCTGGACTCTTGCAGGGATCCAGGGGCAGCCACAGCTTCTCTGGGCAATAATCCACACAAGTCTGAAAGCATATCATGCTTACAGGTGTCTCCATGTTCTTTTTTTAGATGATGCCTTTGCTCCTGAAGCCTTCCCTTCAAGGGGAAGAGGCAGCAGCCGTGGAGACTGGAACAAACCCAGATACTTCAACCCTGACAAGATGGAATAACCTGGGCTGGGTGAGTGTGGGTTAGGGTTAGGCTTGGGAGACTCAAAGAACCTACAGCTCCAGGAACACTAGGACTGCAAAAGGCCATCCCTAATTTGCTGCTCCTACATCTTTCTGATCTGCACCACCAATGGTGATGGGACTCGGGTTAGGGTAGGCTTAGGGTTAGGGTTAGCTTTTATACACCCTGGGTCTGCAGGTTTTGTGGCAGGGTGGGAAGTGACTGCTCAGGATGAAGGACTTTTAGCTCCTTGGAAGACATCCCAGCTCCAGAGCTCATGGCTGTGCCTCACTTTTGAGTTGTCCATCCTGTATCCTCCAACGTACACCTGTGTCCTGGGGTGCAGGTAGTGGAAAAGCATGCAGGAAATTCCTTCTGTAAACTCAGAGTTTGAGTTTAGTGTAGGCTTCTAGCCTTTTTACCCCCATTTTCCTCATGACAAGGACAGTGAGGGGCTGGAACATATCCAGAGAAGGGATATGGAGGAATGGCCGTGTCTTTGTGCCAAACCAAGTGCCCCAGGGCCGCACAGCTCCTCCAACAAAAACTGAAGGGATCTGGGAGAAGCACTTGCCTCGGAGAAGGCGTGAAGGAGATGTTTGGAAGCCAATTAACGGGAATGCTAATGAAAGGCAGCCGTGATTTATTGGAGCTGGCAGGGCCTATCCTACACAAAGCACCTTTGCTGACCTGCCTCTGCTGCTCTGTGTGGGAGCAGCTCTAATTGCTGCTGATGCTTTACCTGCCGTCTTAAGGCCTTAATCTAAAGGGAAGTGGTTTGAGAGGGTTTTAGCAACACGGAATGAGCTCATTCTTTGGCATGCTAAACAGGTTTAAAGTAGTTGGGAAGAGGAAATTACTTAGTGCTCTGTCTTTGTGATTAAAAAGGCTTCCAGCTCTCGGGTACATATCATTAGCAGGTCTCTGTCCCTGTGGAGTGCCAGAACGGAGTGCTCCCTGCGTGTGGAGCTCAGCCCCAGCCTGCTGCGTTGGAAACGAGACAGTTTTAGATGGAATTTAGCACCGGTGACTCACCAAAAAGCTAACACATGTTACTCATAAGCATATCCGTGGTAAACCTCGATGTGCTGGAGGAGACGAGCCTCCTGCTCTCCTGGAAAGGAGATATCAAAGGAAAACCCAGGCACTCTGCTGTGTTTGTAAGAATTATTGCATTAAATCCATATGCTATTTTAGTTTATCTCTGAGCCATTAAAGCCAATAGGCCTTTTTAATCACTGCCTGACTTCTTATAGGAATCTCTAACTTCTCTTTGCCTTTGGGAAGTGCTAGGTATCTTTAATTCTCTGGCTCTCAAGAAGAGCTATCCCCTTTCAGCAGCACTCAGAAATGCTTTGTGTTCTTGTGCCCAACTTCTAACAAATCTCCAAACCAAAAGCAAGATGTAAAATCTTCCTGAAAATTGAACGTGAAGCAAGCAGGGAGAAATTTATGGTTCTTGAAACCCAGAGCAGTTTGAAATTTAATACTTTCTGCTGGCTTTTAAAAATTGGTTGCAAGTGTCATTTATGAAGCTGTATTTCATGCAAGTGTCAGCTATGGAGCTGGTTTTTCTGACGAATTTCCTGGGTTTTGGACATGTCAGAGGCAGATACATCAGGAGATTTAAGGAGAATATCAACTCTACCCCAAAAGCCCCTTGTTTCTCTTGCTTTTATCAATTTGACTTATTATTTGCAAATAGGAGAGGAGAGGAATCTTCCTGATTTTGCTGGCATCCAGAATTAGAGGATTTCATTTGAAGCCAAAAATTAAACAGATTTTGTGTGTCTGAGGCCAGGAAAAGTTATTCCCTGCTGTTTTTCCTGGGTTTTGGCATATATGTGATCCCGGCTGGCATTATTACAAGCCATGCAGGGTTTGGTGGGGGCATGGGAAATGAGTGCTGAGTTTTGAAATGGCATCAGGCTCGACTGGCTTAGCTTAGCTGAGAAGATTTTGGGGGAGGCTGGGGAAACAGCAATTTAATAATAGAAGACTTTCATCTCTTACTGAAAGAACCTGGTGCTGACAGGCAAAGCTATACAAGTCCAGGTAAGAAATGAAATGTGATTTTTTTTTCTTTTCCACACCAGAATGGGTAACTGACTGCTGCAAAAATTGCTCAGGCAAGTGGCTGACAGTTTTTCATGCTGGATTTTACATTTCTGAGCTAGGCCTTCTTATCTTTTTGGCTTCAGGAATTACTTCAGGAGAATTCTGTGCCTGACTTTGTGCAAGAAGCTAGTCTAAATGGACTCACTGGTGCTTTGTAGCTCTTTTTATTTATTAGAATGTGCTAAATATTCAGGAGGGGGAAAAAAATCAGTGCCATTGTTATATAAAGAACATTTTCAAGTCTGCAGTCTTCAGACCCACCAGTCTGCTGGTGCCTGCAGGAATTAGAAATTGAATATGAAAAACCCCATCAATGATTAATGAGCTTACTTCAGTGACAAGTCCTAATCAGATTTTCTGGATTTATTTCCTCATCCATCTCCAGAACTGGGGAGATTGTGAAATTCCCGTGGCATGCTCTGGGGCCAGTCTTTCCCATAAATAGTTCAGGCACACAGGGAGTGACAGGAGGGGGGAAAAAGCTGCTGTGCAAGAGCAGATCACCTGTTAACAACCTGAGCCTGCAACGAGCCGGGGTCTGCTCAATGGTGCTCTGAATTGCAAAGAGGAGCCTAAAAGTGGCTCAAACTTGCTGACCACCTTAATCCCCAGGGAGCAAAAGGGCCCTGATGCTTTGCTCTTCCAAAATCACCTGCCTAAGGCAGATTTTGCTTGTGCAGACCCGTGAATTATAGCTGGAGTCTCCCCAGCAATGCTTCATGTCCTTGAACAGGAAAATCAAGAAGCAAGTTCCTGCCTTTCCAAAATACAAGTAGATGGTGAATGCTGATTGTGTCTTACTCGTTAATCACACAAGTGGTTTTTTAACAGGAAATCAGTTTCCTTCAGCATCAAGCCAAGGGGCTGTGATTTCCTCCTCGAGTTTTCTGTATTTTCCTTACAATTGCTCCCTGACTGAGGACTCTGTCACCTGGCACAGCTTGCTGCTGGCAGGAGGAGGGTGGTGGCAGTCCTGAGGAAGCTGATTAGCAGCACTGGGATAGACTGGCATCCTTAAATATCAGAGTGGGTTTTTTTTTTTTCCAATGGAAGAGTATCAGGCAGCATTGGGCCTCTTTTCATACCTAAGAAATCCAGGATCTGGCCTTCAGAGTGAAATGGGTGCTTGTTTATCTGTCTCCTGTAAATACAATAGCAGAGCAGGGTTCACAGCTCTCCTGGGGTATGGAAAACTGAGCTTTAATCCCCAGTGCCCTCATTAAGGAGCTGCTTGATTTTCGTTGTGGTTTTATATCCTCATGTCTTTGTTTTTGCCTCTCCCGTTCACTCGCCCACTTTCTACAGTCCTCATAAAGCAGCTTATTGCTTTCTGTGGGAAAAAAAAAGAATAAAAAAATAGAAAAGTGAAGCACCAGAGGGAAGGAAAATCCCTTCAGGGTGGGATCTGTGGCAGGGTGAGTGAGCTCCGTGTCGGATGAGCTTTGGGAGCAGTTTGGTGCTTGGGGAAATGTCAGGCTGCTGTTTTATCGCTCCTGCCACAGAGCCTGGCCCTGGTGGCCGAGTCCTCGGTGTCACCTGGCAGCTGGGATGTGCTGTGGCAGGGGACAGCATGCTTTCATCTGTTCAGAAGCAAAGGACCTTTCCTGCTGCTGGGGTCAGAGCGTGGCAGGGCTGGGGCAGAGGTGTTGGAGCAGAGAGGACAATCGCTGTGACAGCCTCCCGGTGCTGTGAGCAGCAGCAATTTTTGTCTTGCCCTTTGTCCCCCCTTTTCTCGATCTGCTTTGAAGGATTAGACCCACAGCTGCACGGGGGAAATTGTTCCTACTTAGGGAGGATGAGGAGCTTGGATGATCCCTTACACTTCACAAGCCCTTTCGTCTAATTCCAGGAGGAAACCAACAGCACTTCCTTCCCTGGAGGAATGGAAAGGGCTCTCGACTGCCCTCAACCTATTGCTCAGTGCTGGCTTTTAGAAATGAGCTCCTCAAAGGATCACACAGTCAGGAAGGCCCTCTCAAAGCAGGGCTGTGTAGCTGGGGTTGGAATACCATGGGATAGAGATCCCTCATCCTCTTTGGGCTACACACAGGAACCCTCCTGGGGGAAGACTTTCTCCTTAAACTGAGCTGGAATTTCCTGTGTTCCCTCTGGTTCTTGTTTCTCCTGTTGTCCCCAGCAAGGATTGCAGTGGCTGGTCCTGGTGTCCCCCATCTCCAGGGCTGGAGGCCTGGGCCTGGCTCCAGGCAGGATTCAGTGGCTCCTGGACAAGCTGTTCTTAGAGAGTCACTATATTTAATCCCTTCCACACACGTGGACTCTCCTTTCTTGCCCAAATCCGTCTCTAAAATTTTACTAACAAAATTGTCTTACAGAAAAATTTCAGGTTGCCATGGTGACCAACTTGCTGAAGACACAGTGTAGGCTACAGGGTGCTGGGGAAGCTGTCGCATGTTCCCTTGGAAAAGCACATCTCCCATTTCTTCTGAATATTGTACTCTGGATTCAGATCCATTTCAGAGCAGACCATACATCAGCTTCTAGCCTCAACCATCTCTGCTTTTGAGACTTGACAATACATGTTGATTTGTGCCCCATGGGTCTTATTTCACTGTTGTTAATTTTTCTAACAGTCTGCTTCTTTTTATTCCTTTTTTTTCCCCCCCTAATTAGCCATTGCCACGACATTTGTGCACATATGAAATGTTTTGCATGTGCAGGTTTCTTTTTGCAGATTCCACAGGGTGGGAAGCAAGTTAATAAGCAACTTGTTGAAGCTGAATACACTTTTCCCAAGGATGGTTCTGAGACAATTTCTCAGACATTTCTCCTTCCTCTCTGTTTTTAAAGTAGATTGGAGAATGAGAAGAATCAAGATTCAAAGATCCAGCATGGGAAGAAAGAACCTGATGCCTTGGCCTTTCCTTTGTGGTGAAAAAACTGTTCTTCTGTGGAGTGAGAGTCTTTCCCCAAACTCACTTTCTGCTCATGAGATGCTAAATACACCCTCATCCATCAATAGCCCTTCTGATGTGTTAGGTATCCCTGGGAGAACTCCAATTTAACTGTGTCCAGGACATTTCCACCATCCCATAATGATGCTATTAAAACCTCGTTATTCCATTTGTTTGTTCTGCGTTGCTCTCTGCTTGCTTGTAATTTTCTGTGATGCTCCCGGCTAATTATTGATTATTCAAACGAATACACCCACACTTAATTCCTGTCTCTCCGGGCTGCAGCACCTTCGGACAGAGAAGCTCACTCCAAATCCAGAGGCTGGAGTTGTAGCCCAGCAGGAATTTGGCTTTGATGGGTTCTTGGTCGCTAATGTGGAGAGCTGGGGGCTGCTAATGACGGTGATTGTCAGGTACTAATGGCTTTTGGAAGAAGGCCAGGTTAGAGCAGACCTCTGGTGTGTTCCTCACCTGGGAAAGGTCTCAGCAGTCTTGTCCCCTTCTCTCCACCCCCTGCACAGAGCCCACCCTGCGGCTCTTCGGGAGATGGAAGGTTGCTGTGCAGCTTGGGGGGGTTCTTGTTGGGTTTTGTTTTTTGTTTTTTGGGGGTTTTTTTTAAGGCTTTACCAGTCAAAATCAACTTATTTTTCTCTCTAAAGCCATTGTCCCACCCAGTTTGACTCCCACCTGTTTTTCCCTCCGGGCTGCAGTGAGGTAACCTGATTTGTAGGAATTTCCATCTCAAAAGCTTGAGAAGATGCAGTCAGAGCCCTCGATGACCACCGGGGCAGCAGGGAGCAGAGGGTGCTGACAAGGTGCAGAGGTCTAACAGAGGAAGGGATGCTTTCCTTTTCCACAGCTGTTTTGCTTTGCTTGGACGAACAGGACTGGGAACCTTCAAGGCCAGGCTGAATGGGGCTTGGAGCAGCCTGGGATGGTGGGAGGTGTCCGTGCCCGTGGCAGGGGGGTGGGATGAGATGAGCTTTAAGGTCCCTTCCAACCCAAACCAGCCTGGGATTCCATGATTCTTTTGGTCTGAATGCCCAGTGCCAGAGTCCTCCATGATCTGTCTCTCTTCCAAATTTTTGTATAGCATCTTCTTTCCCAATAGGGCTGATTTCACCCATCTGGGCTGATTTTAGGTAGAACCATGACTCTTCACTGGACAGGAACAGCCTAGGTGCTTTTTGAAACTCCTGAGCTCCAGAGATTGTGGCTTAGGTCTTTTTACACGTCTTTCTGGCCCAGGTGAGCAGAAGACCTTCCTGGCCTGTTTCTCCAAGACCTGGCTCTGTTTCCTGGAAGGGATGAGGTGGATTGACACAGGAAACAGCTTCAGCTGGGCTTGTACTGTTTCACTCTTGCTTTTCCCAGTTCCCCACAGACAGTTCTCAGGTCCAGGAGTTGGACTTGGCAATCCTTGTGATCCCCTCTGACTCAGGATATTCTCTGACTCTATATTTTGCTAATATGTGATCATTAAATGTGCACTCCTCTACACACTCACACACATACAAAAAAAAAACCAACAACAAAACAAGCAAACAAAAAAACCCAAAAAACCAACAACCCCCCCCCCCAACAAACAAACAAAAAAAAAAACCAACAAAAAAACCACCTTTTTTTATTTTCCCCCCTTTTTTCTTCCCCCCCAGCCAAAATGATTGCAGTGTACTTTGAGCTCCTGGCTGCACGCATGCAAATGCCTTCACACCTAGGAGGAGCTGATGTGGCATCTGCTGTGCAGATGTTTATCTGGCAGCAGGGAGCAATATATCCTTTGTCCACATTACTTTTCTGAGCTTTTCCTGGTCCCAAATTGCTGACTCAAGCACTCGGTGCTCCAACATACCAATGACCCTTGCTAGGGATGCTCCCTTCCAACTCCCCTGGCTGAGAGTTTGGTCTGTGTAAGCAGACCATGAGTTTTGTTGTTGGATTTTGCTTGGGGAGTGGAGATTTATGCAGCAGCAGGGACAGGGAGGGAGCTTTCCCCACACCCTTAGAGGCACTACTTGCCCTGGAAGGAATGTGCAGAGTAGAAATTCTCTCCTCTTGCAGACTTTGAGGCTGTTCAGAAACTCTGAGGCAGCAAAAAAGGGAAGGGAGACAGCAAAGCCACGGGGGATGAGACTGGGCCTTGCTGCATACAGGGACTTTGAGCTTTGTTGCCTTACCAGAAGGTGAAATGTTGTCACCCTTCTGATGCAAAGCAGTTGTAGGATGAGGAAAGAAGTGAGAGTTTGGATTTGTGTAGTGATTTGGGGAATGAACAGGAGCAACTGCAGCTGCCCACATGGGACAGGACACCCGGCCCCTGCCCAGAGCTCCAGCACTGCAGTCTGTCCCCTGGGAAGGGTGGAAATTGCTGACTTCCTGCTCTCTGAGAAAAGCAGTAAAACCTGCATCCACGGCAGAATCACTCCTTTCATATTCATTTTCTCTGTTTGGTTTTTCGTACACCCCGACACTTTTTATGCTGACAGTGTCTGGGCAGGAATTCCCGTGGTGTGGGATGGATGGAGGACAACACCACACAGTGATACTGCAGAAAAACTGGGCTCAGTTCCCTTCTTTCCCTTCAGTCAGCACTTGTGGAATTTGGGCTCCAGGGTGCCACAGCATCTCATTTGCCAGACCCTCTTTTTGGCATCACGGCACAGATGCTCTGTGATGGACACCCCACCCCTGGAAGTGTTCAAGGCCAGGTTGGACAGTGCTTGGAGTAACCTGGTCTAGTGGAAGGTGCCCTGAGATGGTCTTTAAGGTCCCTTCCAGGCCAGTCTGTGACCCTGTGATCACTGCCAGGCACTGGTGTGGTTTGTGCCACCGCGGGACTGGCACTGGTGTGTTGGTAGCCCTACATCAAATCCCTCTCACATGGCTAGCTGGGAATGGGTAGAGCTAGCAGCAATAAAGAGGGGCTCAGTCCTACATGGAACTAGCCAAGAAAAGTTCCCAAAGAGCAGAGATGATCAGCTGGATGGAGCCTAGCCCATGTCAGGGACAAGGCTGTTGCTCATCCTGGAGGAATGTGGAGATTTCCGGGCGTACGCTCGGCTGTCAGCAACCTCAGCTCAGGCTGCTCGTCCAGCCTGACCCCTGGATGATCTTTCTGAAACGAAGAAGAGGCATTAATTGCCAAACCCATGTCGTGATCCGGAGTGGGGAGCTGCTGTGAGCAGGACCTGAGCGTTTTCCCACCGGGAGCATGGGGTTGGAGCAGGTCTGGGAGTGCGAGTTCAGCACGGACACTTGGGAGGGTCCCGAGGAGCCACAGCTGTGCTGAGGGTGGGGAACATCCTCTGTGGCACAAAGAACCGGTGGCTGATCCCAGGGCTGTCGTGAGCCTGGCTGGCCACTCCTGCTCCTGCTTCCCGCTGGTGCTGATGCCCACTAGATGTCAGAATTGAATAAACACAAGGGGAGGCAGCATCTCTGTTCTCAAATGATTCCCCTTTCCCCCCCCTCCTTCTGATTTCTGGCCAGCTGTGTGATAAAATGACCTTTGTGCAAGGAGGGTCGGTGTGTTTAAATGGTGAAGAGAACAGGGGATGCAGAGGAGAAATGACTGAGACAAAAAATCCTGGCCAGGTTGGAGTGCTTGTTTTGCCTGTGGCAGCCCAGAGCTTAAATTCTGCTCCAGGCACAAAGATGGTTTTGCTTTTTAGTCTGTGGACAGTGGAATTTTCTTTCTCCTGCATGACAGACTTATCCTTTTTGATAAAATGGCTTTAAATCAGATTTCCCAGCCACCCCTTGCCTTGGCTGTGCAGTAAGAGGAAAGCTAGAGAAATAAATGCTGCTTGTGGAGAGGGTTTGATTTCAGAGTTGAAGTCTTCTACCTGTCCCCAGCTCCCATCTCAGCCTTTACTCAGGAGCTCAGCTCATTCACTGCAGCTGCTTAACTTTAGCAAGAGCATCCTAATGCCTCTTAAAGATTAGGTGTGCTAATTAATGCTTCCACAACCAGGAAGAAATCTGCTGCTGTCTGACATTCACAGCTGCCACAGTGTTTGCTCCTTTCAAACCTCCTACTGGCTTTAAAATCCTGATTTCCCCCCCTGTTTTTTCCCAGGACAAATTCCCCTCTGTCTCACAGCACAGTGGGAATTCTCTGAAGGAAATGGAGTGCCAGTACTTGGCATTCATCACGTGGTGGAGGCTTCTGAGAGTGTGGTGGTGACGTGTCTGTGGGCACTGCTTGTCCCCTGTGACAAACAAGGAGTCTGGGCTGGGAAACCAGTGCTAGACCTGGAAAGGGGAGCTTAAAACATGGGTCTTAACTCTCCCAAGGAAGTAAAGCTCCTGGAAGTTATCTAGATGTTCATTGGAGTTTAAATCAGGGGGAGATTAAGCTGGGAGAAACGTAGCCCAAGAAGGAAATTGGGATTTCATGTTGGCCTCCAGAGACCAAACTGGTTTAGGGCATTATTTATCTGTGAGACTTGAAGGAGGAGACCACCAGGAAAAGCACAAAGCCTGGCAGGATCCCAGGGATTACAGGCCTTGATTAATGAGAGTTTAAAAAGAATCTTATGTGCTTGTGGAGATGGAATATTTTTTCTGAGCAGTCAAAGGTGATGCTGCTGGCTGAGCCTCCTGATCTGGAATGAATAATGGAGAGAAAAAAGACCCCAGCATCCCAAATAGAAGGCTGTGGATTTAAAGAGTGAAGGAAACCCCATCATCACATCAAGAAGAGGTCCTGTGCAGAAGAATGGGGGCCAGAAACATTTCAGCCTAGGGCTACATGCCACATGTGGGTTACTGGGATAGACTTGTTGAAACTTTCAAGTTGGAAAAAACCTTTAAAATCATCAAGTCCAACTGTCAACTTAATGATGGGGCAGCAAAACCCCAACAACTTTTTCTGTGAGTGTTTCAAAGGTCTTTAATTTCCTTTTGTGTTTGAATACTGGAGGCAGTCTTGTTCAAGGGTGAGAAATCTCCATTAGGCAGGCTTGCCAAGGGCTTTGGGAGCAGATAGATTGGATAAAAAAGACAAAACAGAAAACCTTGGGGTGGTCTCTGATGTAGGGGCTGCTAAGGAATATTTTTATACCTTTCCTGCTTAGTGGAATGGTCTTCCAGGGTATTTTGAAGGGAAGAAGCTCTGACTACAGGTAATGCTAGAACCGATTGCAAAAATCTTTGAGTTGTTTGGTTTTCTAAGCTGGTGTTTTATTAATTGCCAGCTTTTTATCCTCTTGGAGAGAACAGGGAAAAAAAAACCCACTTGTCCTTGCAATTTTTTCCAGCTTCTTGAGCTCTTTTAAAGCATTCACAGGTCCTGCTGGTGAATTTCCTGGAACAGGCCCCACATCAACTTTCCTAGCAGAGAGAAAGGGACTCAAATACATGAGGTTTATGCAACAAGAAAGACGCACACCCCCTTTTAAAGGGTTGGAGCAGCGGATCTGTGCATCTGCAATGTGTTCAGTGAACCAAAACACAGCTTTTTGTCCTAAAAGCTTATGTGCCAAAGTTTGAAAATACACCCGTTGAAGTGGAGGTGTCTGAGGAAAGACCAGGAGGGAGGGGTTGGGTGCTCTTTGGAGAGTGTCAAAGATTTCAGTTCACTGAAAGAGGATGGAACCAAAGCCTGGAGCCGAAATAACAGGCCCTGTTTTCTGCCACGATTGCATGACTGTATCTTTCTTTAAAATGACTGTTCCTTATGACTATTTCATCACGAAATGACTCTGTAGTTTCTCTCTGCTGTTGGACAACAGGCCGTGTCCTGACACTTCTGCATTTCTCTCTGGCTGAAACAACTCTGCATAAAGTTGCCAGGAACCCAGTTCCCCTAAAAATTCCTGGTTTTGAAGAGAACTTACAGTTTATTGGAAGCATTGCCTGATGCCATGGTGAGCAAGAGCAGAGATTCTCAGCGTGGTGCTCGTGCCTGCCTTCGACTGACATTTGCAGCGTTGGCTCTGCTGGAGAAGAGCAGCTCAGCTAGGAGCAGAGGGCTGGAATTCCACAGGGATGTGCTGCGAGGCTGGAGCCTGCCACGGTTTGAATGTGAATGCTCCTGGTGCAGGAGGCTGCCCGTGTTTTGTATTCACAGCCACGCTCTGATACTGCAGGGCTCTTGGCCTCGCAGGGGATTCCAGAACCCGGGAACCTGGTTTGTAGGAGCTGAGTGGGATCTTTGGAATCCACCCCTCTGAGCAACCAGACAAACTGCAAGGCTCAAGTCTGGGGTTTAAAACTCTCTCTTTTTCTTTACTTGGTGCCAGGGCTGTTCATTCTGTGGAACCTGGTGTGTGAGTGGTTTTCCCTCCGACCCTAAGCATTCCCAGATCTGCCACCCTTGGCACAGCCCTGGTGGAAGGAACAGGGCTGGTTTCACCTCGAAACTCCCAGAGCCAAGGGCCAGTTTGCCAAAAGTTTCTCCTGTTTTTGCCTCCCCTTTGCTCGTAGAGAGAAGGAGAAACAGAAGAGATCTGTGTTTACATGGAAGAGATGCTTTTCAGCTCTCAGCTAAGGGGAGGCATTTCTGCCCATATGTGTGATTTGCCAAGAGTGGGAAATTCACTCTTTAGCAGCCCATGACATATGGCAGAGCTCAGGAAAGGCTCAGCTGAAGGTCTTGTGAGCACTTTGCCTCGTCCTTCCTCGGATGTCTCATCTCTTCCCTGCTGGGAGAGCAGAGTGATGTGACTGCTATCCCGAAAAGACACCTCCCCAGCCCCTAAAGTCTTAAAAATTGTGGCAACAGCTTCGTTCCAGGGCTGGTAAATGATGTTCTGAATGGCTGAGCCCAGCCTGGGCCAGAACTCCATGCCAGATTCCCTTGCACTAATCCCAATTAATGTCACCACAGGACATGCTGCTGCATGAGGGCACAGAGCACAAATGTTCTGCTGTGATCACAGACCTGTAGGCACTTGCTAGCATGGAGTGCTGCCCACTTTGAGGTTACTTCCTCTTTTGAGTCCACTTTTAGAGGAGAATTAAACAAGTCAGCCACCATCTGGCTCCAAGACACTGATTTTAGCAAAAAACAACCCCAAAAAGTCTGTCTTCCCCTCTTTTCTCCCCCCTCATCCTGCTCTTTGCCGATCAGGGACAGCCAGTTCAAGTGTGCAAGGGGAACACGAGCTGGGAACATGAAAGGCAGGGAGACAAGGCAGCTCTGAAACTAGGTTAGAGATGAAACGAGCCTGAAATTTGGCAGCTGCAGGCAAGGCTGGGTGGCCCAAGGGAAATGGCTGAAAATGATTGATGAGATGAATGATTAATGAAACAGTGAGATTAGCCCAGCGCGGGGTTGCGTTTCTGTTTGGATCCCAAAGACACGAGCCAAGAGGAGCTGGGTGGGTGTGAGGGATGCAGAGGAACAAGTGCAAGGGCAGCATCTCCCAGAAGGCAAGGAGATCACTCAAGTCAGCCTCATGTTGGCTTTATTGCACCCCCTGGGGTCCAAAATATGCCCCCCTGTTTGGGGGTTGACTCGTCATTTGGTACAGGATTTGCCATCTGCACAGCTCTCTCTCTCTCTGCAGCTCAAATTGAAAGAATTTAATTTGAATCTCATTTTACACATTAGTTTTTCTCTTACCTTCCCTGCCATCCACTGAACACCTGGGCAGGGCAGGTTTTTTTTGGTGTATCAGGAATTTTGTGTCTCCTGGGCTTCCAGGGGGTGTTTATATGGGGATAGTAGTAACCTTGGGGTGGGAGGTGTGTGTTCAGGTCTCATTCTGCTTTTTCCTGGCAGATATTTCTTTCAGGAAAGCAGGATGTTCCAATAACAGCTAATCTGTCATGCTGATGGCTGTGTCAGTGGAGTCTAAATAAGAGATTGATCTGTGTTTACCACCCCCCCTCCAACTCCTTGGAAGATTTTGAAACCAGGGGAGTGCTCATGGGAACTGGTTGCATCTGCTGTTAGATTAATAGAGTCAGCCCTTGGAATGACATAACCATGCCCTCGAGGGTTTGGGGTTCTTTGCCAGCTTGGAAGACAAATGCATCGTTGTGTGAGTCTGTGTGATCCCTGTTGCTCAGACCCAAGTGCTTACAGCACACAGCAGTGCCACACAACCTGTCCATTAGGAGGTGGCTTGAAGAACCTTCCTCTTTGACCCATCAGATGAACCTTCTTCTTTCCAGAATGCAGACACGGGTGTTGGCTGGCGTGGCCTGACAAGTGGCTATGCCCCCCAAAATAAAACACCAAGATCAGTGTGGGAAATAGTAAAGGTAAGAAGATTTTCAGAAAGCTGGAAAAGCAGGCCTTGGAAACAGAAAGAGCAGAGAAACAGAGAAGTAGCTGCAGCTGCAAAGTCTGAAAGTAGAAAAAGTTACAATGGTACAGCAAGGAAAGACATTAAACAATAGCTTGAGTTTTAGGCTTAGCTAAGACAGACCTTAAAACTGCAGGAAAATATGCTTAGCAAGATAGTAGAAGGTTTTAAGCTTAATAATGGAGTATTGTGTATTGTTAATAGAAAGAAGACAACTGAGCATTGTGTGTAGCAAGTGTATGTATACTTTTAGTAATTAGCTAGAACAACTGTCTGTAAGCTTTAGCAATATGCTATTGGCTAAAAAGTTTTTAAAGTGATCTCTAACAAAGAAATCTTTGGCTGCTGTTGGCTGTATGTGAGCTTTGCCATCTTCCCATTGTCTCAACCATGTAATGAGGCTGATGCTCAATAATAAATAAATAAAGCTCAAAATAAATAAAGCTCAAAGAACGTACCCCAGCAGTCCCATCCTGTTTGTGAGGAAAAAATAACCACACCAACACAATTAGAGCAAAAGCTGCACCCAGGAGATGCTGTTTGTCCCAAAATTTGCAGCAGCTCCTGGTTATTTAATGCCAGCTGGCTGGGGTGCCTGGAGACTAAGTATGGATGTGCATGTATCCATGCATGAGTATTTATAGATATAAAAGTTTCTTCAATATCTACAGGATTTTCTTCTCCCCCTGCACTCTGTAGTTCTTCAGCTGTTGTTGATTAGGAGGATGTTGATGTATAGAAGACATACAGTACAGAAATGCCATATTTCTTCACCTCTCCCTTTCCCTGAGTGATTGCTTCGAGAATCCTGGAAGCTGAGCTGATATTCTGAGTAACACCAGTCTGGGCTCTGTTCCTACTTTCCCTGCTGCTAAATAGAGTCAGGGAGCTGCACAGGGAAAACCAGCTCTGTGTCAAGGTCGTTCATTTCCCCAAGGGCAATAAAATGCCATGAAACTGATTGTCAGAGGACTAAAAAGTTGGATTTTTAAGCAGTTCTGAATTTAGCCCTGTAACTATGTTGGTTTCTTGCTAGGCTGGATGCAAGCTCTGGAATGACTTGGAGAAAGGTTAAGGGGGAAAAAAATCCAATGTGTTTCTATTTTGTGGTCATTCTTTGCTCCTTCTTAGCAACATTAAAACCGTGTTTTGGGGAGTGTGTGCTCTCTCAAAGGCTGGGGTGGAGCCCTTAGGCTGGGTGCCACCACCCTGCAAACGCTGAGGTGGCTTTCAGGTGCTTGGCAGTTCCCTGAGCACAAGGGAACTGTGCTCAGCCACTGGGTTTGGCTGACCTTCTGCAAGGCCTTGATATCAGGAGATGAGGAGCTCTCAGGAAACCACAGGAGCCATCCTTTGCCTCACTCCTGCTGACAGCAAGGCTGTTGGGTGGCTCCTCCTGGGACTCCTGGGAGCCATCACCCATCATAATTTGGCTTTGCCACGTGCTTGGGCTCTGTGATGGTTAAATGCCAGCGTGGCACAGCAGCTGTGCCTTTTTTTGGCTGAACATCAAGAGGCAGGCATCCAAATGTCAGGTTTTTGGGGTGGTTTTTTTCCTTCCTTTCTATGCCATCTAAATATTTTTTAAATGAAGGGATTAAAGCAAGAAAGCATAAATGGGATCTCTGTGTGATCACTGCGTGCTCTCCTTGAGGCTGCAGAGTTGTGTGACCCCAGGAAAACGAGACCTTGCAGACTTTCCTTGGCTGCAAAGGTGTCTCCTGCTGAAATAACCAAAGATTTGCATCCAGCTGAAGCCTCCAGGGCATGGAACACTACCAAGGGTCAAAACCAGCCCCTAACATTGGATTGCTGCTGAGCTGGATGGGAAGCCTTTGAGAATAAAGATCTCTAAAATGTGTCATCCTCATGAGATGGAGAAAAAAGAGCTGTACAAGAGCCAGGTGCTCTGGTCGCTTCTGGGATGGGACTGGTTGAGACTTCATGGTGCAAGGAATTAATTTTTTTTTGTTTTCATAGGAACATAGAACGGCTTGAAAAGGACCTTAAAGAGCATCCAGTTCAGGGACAACTTCCACTATCCTGGGTGGCTCCAAGCCCCATCCAACCTGGCCTGGGACACTCTCAGGGATCCAGGGGCAGCCACAGCTTCTCTGGGCACCCTGTGCCAGGGCCTTCCCATCCTCCCAGGGAGGAATTCCTCCCCAATATCAAATCTAAACCTTCTTTGTGTAAGTGTAAAGCCATTCCCCTTGTCCTGGTACTCCAGGCCCTTATAAAAAGTCTCTCTCTGTCTTTCTTGCAGGTTCCCTTTAGGCACTGGAAGGCTGCAATTTCATCATCCCAGAGCCTTTTCTTCTCCAGGTGAACCCCCCCAGCTCTCCCAATCTCTCTCCAGAGCAGAGGGCTCCATCCCTCAGATCATCCCTGTGGACTCTCTCCAGGAGCTCCATTGTCCTTCCTGTGCTGGCAGCCCCAGAGCTCAGCACTCAAGGTGAGGTCTCACTGCTTTCCTGTAAGGTCTTGGGAGCTGGAAACCCTCAGGGGAAATGTCACAGCCCCGTTCCTTGCCCTCAGATTGCTCTGCAACCATTCCCTGGCTTCTGCAAGGGCACATCTTGCAGGCTCCCTGGATGCTGGGAATACAGAGGGTAACTCTCAGCTGCTTGTCATGCTCTTTTCCCACCTGTCCTCCTTCCCTTCTGCTGGATGTGACACACAATTCTCAGGGTGTTGGGAATCCTGACAGTTGCTGAAGTCTGTTTCAGAAGCCAGGCTGTACTTGTGATGATTGAGGTTCCTTTGAGTAAAGTGGAGGAGAAGAAACAAATAATTAAAAAAAAAAAAAAAAAAAAAAGAAAGATGGGCCAAAAGAAGAAAACGGTGCAGAACAAGATGGAGGGCTGAAAGAGATTGACAGGGTGGTTTTATCAGCTGCTTGCTCTCACAGTAACCATATAATTTTTTTAATAAAAACAACCTCCAAAAACCACCCCCCCCAACAAAAACCTAAAAAAACAACAACAAAAAAAAACCCAAATAAACACCCAAACAAAAAAACCCCCCAAAAATCCAAACCAAAGCAAAAAAAGCCACAACCCCCCCGACTTTTCCAAGTGTCTTCATGCTGCACCTTGTCTGCTCTTGGTGTGAATGGAAGGCAGTGCTTGATGCTCCTCTGCAAGTGGCAGCCAGTTTGCTGCAGGCACATTCCCAGGTAAATGCATTGTGCAAATGTCAGAGGAGCGTCTCCAGACTTGAAAAATCAGCTGTCACTGCTTTCACCTTAATGTGAAATGAGATCCAAGGGGTGGGGAGAGGATAGGACAGCCAAAACCTGAACTCCAAGCCAAATGAGGTCTGCCTCTGAAAGCAGTTTTCTGTTCCAGAGGTCTCTTTCTCTCCACATGGGGTGGGCTGGCCTTGGGCAGCTACCAGATGCCCTCCTGGATGCTCTCTCACTGCTCCTCCTTGGCAGGACAGAGGGAGAAAATAACGTGGAAAATCTCCTGGATCAAGACAAAGGCAGGGAGAGCATTCATCAGTTACTGCCATGAGTAAAACAGACTTGCCTTGGGAGAAATTAATTTAATTTATTGCTAAAATTTGTGCAGCCTGGAGAGGAGGAGACTGGAGGGAGGCCTGAGAGTAGAATTCAGCTTCCTCTCGAGGGACAGCTCCAATCTCTGCTCTCTGTGACAGGGACAGCACCCGAGGGAGTGGCTGGAGCTGTGTCAGGGGAGGGTCAGGTGGGATATCAGGAAAAGGTTCTTCCCCCAGAGGGTGCTGGGCACTGACCAGGCTCCCCCAGGGAATGGGGACAGCCCCAGGCTGACAGAGCCCAAGGAACATTTGAACAATGCTCTCAGGGTGGGATTGTTGGGGTGTCTGTGCAGGGCCAGGGCTTGGACTCCATGATCCTTGTGGGTCCCTTCCAAGCCACATGATTCTGTGATTAAAATATATTTGGACGGTGAAAAACAAAGACAAAAATTAAACCAACACTTTCTCTCCAACTCTGTTTGCCCAAGCTGGGCTTTGCTCCTTCATTCCCAACTCTTCTGTCCCTGTCCCCTGAGGGACTGGGAATGTTGCAGTCAGCCCATAACATCTCTCCTCTGCCATTCCTCCTTCTTCCCACTTTTCCCCAGGAAGTATTGGGCAGAGGCAACAGAGCGGCTACATCAGTGGAGGATATAGGCCAAGACATCCAAAATCTGGGCTGTGGGCACATGGATTTATCCTTTGGGCTTTCCTTTCTAAGTCCAGTGCAGGAAACAGCACTGACCTTGTCTTGTGAAATATTTGGGGTTCAGTTGATGCCTGTGCTACTTGAGGGTGCAATGAGATTGCCAAGTTATTTCAAATTCCCACTTCCCTGTTTGTCCTGGCCTTGCAAGTGTAGTGTTTAATAAACCCTTTACAATGCTGAGCATTAAAGGCTGCTTAATAGCTTGTCACTTTGGGTTTGTGTTATTTCAGCATTTGCATAAGTGCCTTCATGATTCTGGACTTCACTCCAAGCCACCACAGACGTTCGAGCTCCTTGGCTCTCCCAGCAAGAGGAAGCAGGGCTGGGAGAAGATCACAAGGGTTGGTTTCCCTGTGGGGTGGGCAGGAATGTTCTGGCAAAAATAGGCAGCTTCCAGTTGAGCCAGCCTAGAGCATCTGAAGTCTGTGGTCCTCCCACTTCTCTTTTTCTCTGGCAGCTACTCCAGCAGCAGCAGCTGCTTCTTCAGCCCAGGCAACTGAGCTCTTCTTCCAGAAGAGAGGAGCCTGGGCCCAACTCATCATCCCTGTTAAATGCCTTCACGTCACGGCGAGCTGAGCTGGATGCCTCATTGAGCAAAACCCCCAAATCCCTGGAAGCTGCCAGGACTTCAGCTGGATATCTGGAGGAAAGAACCTTTCTGCCCTTCTCCTGGTTTTGTTTTCCCCTTTGAGCCATCACTTTTTTCCTCAGGAAAATGTGTTTTGAGTGCCCAGCCTGCCATGTGTTGGATGTGGACCCAGTTTTTTGTTTAGAAGGAGTTTTTTTTGGCTATGCCAGGCAGAACTGGCTGAAGTTCCTTTTCCAAGAAACTTGGAAATAAGCAGGATAACCAGGCCTGTGTAGCTGGGCTCCAGAAGAAGCTGAACTCCAAACCATGAGGCAGGAGCAGCTCACAGAGCTCCAGATGCTTCTGCCTGCTGAAAGATGATGAAATAGGTGTTGAGCTCCTGGTTATATAGATTTTATCACCTGTAACGGCCCTGAAATGGGCTCTGTAATCCAGCTTCTGAATCTTAGAGGAGAACTTCTTCCCCAGGCCCCTGACTAACTGGCCATGATCTTTACAATTTTAAATAACTCTCTGTTTCTCCTTGTCCCTGTCATCTCTTCCTACCCTGCTTTGCTAGTGATGTATCAGACCTCATCTAGATTGTTCTAAAATCCACATTAAACATTTTTATTTGGCATCCCAACGTTAATATATAGGTACTTTTCTTCTATAAGGGAGATTCCTTCAACTCTTCCAGTTCCTGGCTTATTTCTAGGAAGCAGCAAAACATCATTGATAGAGCCCATTTGCAGTCTTGTTCTCTGATAATTCCCCCATCTTTCTGAGAGCTCTTTTAAAACTGCTGCTTTTATTTTTGGAGACCCTCTGCTTGAATATTGGACCTCAGAATATCTGACTGTTGAGCCAATACCAAATCCAATACTCCACGAGTTTTGGGTGGAGGATTTGCTTTTCGTCACATGGGAAATTGATGCTTCCACTTGGCAGGAGCTGTGAGGAGGGAGATTTCTCAGGATTTCTGTAGGAAAATGCTCCCTGCTAATGCGTGAGGAGGATGGGAACAGCTGCTGTGAGTTGGCAGTGCCCCTGGAGGCTCCCGGAGTTCAGAGAGCGAGGGCAGAGTGAGACAAGGTGAAGCCAGCAGCTGTGGAGAAGGAGAACAAGCTCCGAATACCCTTTAGTCACAGCCTATAGTCGTGCCAAGTGTAAATGTGAGCACTCCGTATCACTGGCATCCGGATAAAGAGCGGAAACCAGCGAGCTGATGAGATGCTGGAGTTAATGGGGCGTGCAGGAATGCCGTGGTGGATCCCGGGCAGCTCACGGGGCAGGGCTGGGAATTGAAGTGAGCTGGTATTTCAGGAGCTCCTCCTCCCCGAGCTTTTGAGCACGGTCACAAAGCCGTTGCTGCATTTGAGAGGCTTGGGGTGTGTGTCCTACCCTGCCTGTGCCTGTTTGCTGCTGCCTGTGTTCCTTGATTTTAAATTATTCAGGCAGAACGGGATGGCAGCTTGTTGAACAAGGAACCTGTTGGAGAGCGGGATCTGTGCGTGGAAGAGGCAGCGGCAGAGGGCTGCTGGAGCTGTGGGGGCTCCTTAAATTAGCTTTGTTCCTAACCTTGATACGAAGATGGGGTAGAAAAGTGGAAGTCCAAGTGTGGCCAGATCCTTGGCCCAGCCTTTTCCCATTTGGAACAGCCCTGCTGCAGTGCTGGCACTCCTGCACATCCAGAAAGGGCTCCTGTTTCCTTACCCTGAGAATGACTTCAGCAGACACTAAAATTCACCCCATGGCTCAGAAACCTGAGAAGTGAATGAGCTTAAACTTGTGTATTTTAACCTTCCCTGTGCTCATCAGGGTGAAAAGCCGAATGTTCTCTGCAGGGAAGTGGAAAATTTGTTGATTGCCAGAGTCAGGAGCGGAGAAGAAGAACCTCTCTCCCCCTCACCCTTCTGTAGCTGTCGATGACAGACTGTAAGTGTCACAGTGTGAGTGTTGGCATCTTCCACCAGGGCTGCTGGGGAGCCACGTTTTCCAGCATTTAGCTCTTGTGTGACATGTGAGAGGAGAAAGGCTTTGCTGTGCTGGCAGCAGGAGCTGGGCCCTGTTGAGGGAGGGGGTCTCCACCCTTCAGCAGGAGCGGCTGACCTTGGTGGTACGAGGGGGTGGGATGTGGCTCTGGAGAAGTTCTGGAAAAGTGCCACTTGGTGAGGGTGGCAGATGGCACAAAGCATCAGGTGCTGGTCTCCAGCCCCACAGTGACAGCTTTTCCTATTCCTAGCCCTCTCACAGCAAATGTGGGCAGCGATGGGTGATCTTGGGGCTGACCTACTGCACCTCCAAGGAGGTTCCTGCAGTAGCTGATCCTTCGCAGCGTTCACAGTCTGTTTAAATGGTGTTTGTATCTCATTTTTTTGGGGATGGCTCGTGATGCTGCTGGAGATCATGGAGTCATGCAGCTTGGAGAAGACCTTTGAAGTCCAACCACAAATGGTGTGACTTCAGCAAAGAGCTGGGACAGAGGAGGGCTGGATGCCAGAATTCCACTGGAACTATCAAGTAGTCAGGTTGTCTGCCTTCAGCTACCTTCAGGATTATTTTTTTGCCTCAAGATTAATTTTTATCTCGTTGTATGAATCAGCTGTGTCCTTAAAAAAGCAGGCAAAGCCACAAAATCTGACTCATTGCTCTTTGCCTTCAGGCAAATCCTGGTGAGGCCAACACAAGTCTGGGGCAAAATGTCACTTGGATCTACCAGTCCCTCTACACACTCCAGCTGGGAAGAAGGGGATACTGCTTCTATCCAGGGCTTCCTGCCTTCCTGGCAGGAACCTTTCTGTGAAGTGTTGAGATAATTTAGAACATGACCATGCATACATAAGCTTCTGGCAATTCCCGTTTTACTCTTTAACGAGCTTGGTTCCCAGAAGTGTTTTTGCCACCCAGTCATGCACCAGTTAAAATTGACCTCTGCAAACCCGAGACTTGGTTCCCTGTATGGCACAGAATCACAGGATAATTTAGGTTGGAGAAGACCTCCAAGACCATCAAGTCCAACCTTGGTACCATGCAAGAAGTGCTATGACTTTTAAATGTAAATCAGTGATGCTGTGGTGGTAGTAGAGATCGAGTCCCAGACCTGTTTGGGTTGAAAGGAACCTTAAAGATCATCTGGTTCCAACCCCCTGCCATGGGCAGGGAATGTTTGTATTTAATTCCCATGGGCAAACCCAACACCATCCCCTGCAGGCATTCCTGGCTTCTGTCTGTGAGGAATGAGTCAAGCCAAGCTCCAGGACCTGTCATTACTCGTGCCACTGAGGAGTGACTGTCAAATGTCCTGTCACACCTACAGTCCCAATCCCACTTCAGCTTTTGGAGAGCAAACAGCTTTGTGTCACATGTAAACTCCCTGTTTTGGGTTATGTGACTCCTGCTGGTTTTCCAGGAACTTGCAAAAAAAAAAAAAAAAAAAAAAAAAAGAGGGGG
>VYZP01056540.1:37706-48415 GCA_013400635.1 Hypocryptadius cinnamomeus
TGGGTGCAGGTGCCAGCTGATGCTATGAAGGCATCCATGGTCACTTAATTGCTGTAACTGAGCCCAGGTGGGGTCAGGCCGGGGCAGGGAGCTGTGTCCTCAGGGCTGGGAGGCCCTGGGGGCATCACATGTGGATCAGTGAAGGGGTGGTTGGGTATAAACCCTGTTGAAAGTAAGAAACCCAGCTTTATATGGCAGCAAAAGTGGAAACGTAATGCTGATTTGGAGTTTTTAAAGATTTTTTTAAACTTCTGGGTCTTGGAACTAGATTATCTTTAAGGTCCCTTGCAACCCAAACCATTCCATAACATCCTGCTTTGGGATGTCAAACAAACCCAATTACTATAAAACCCAGGAAACCTGCTTTTATTTTGCCTTTCAGATTTTCTTTTTCACCTGCTTTTTTAAAAAAATCTTTATGAGCTTTAGACAGTCTCTCAGGTGGAGTGGAGTGTGCAGTGTGGGCAGTGTTATGAGCATTTGGTACCTCCCACAGATTTTGGCATGTGGGCAAAGGGTTTAATATTCCTTTAGTATCCCAGTCCCTTTATAGCCTGATGCAGTTTGCAGGGCATGAAAGAAAATCCAACTCTGCACCAGAATTCAAAGGGGAAATAACGAATTGTGGTCTGTTTCAAATAATTAAAGCACGCAGCTCTTTAGTGATCTATCAAGGGGAATGAGGGAGTAATAAGACACTCTGTCCAATTTGTTCTAGAGCTGGAGTTGGAGTGCTCTGGTATAAAATTATAACCTCTGTATTAATCACAAGAATGTTCACTGTATCTAGGTCAAATCCACACGTGAACCTCCACAAAACTTTTGCTTCATTCAGCTTTTTCATGATTACATTCTGGTGCCTTAGGGGAGGTAAAATACCTTTGATTTTAAAGGGTGGGGGGGAAGGGGGGCATTTTTTATCCAGTTTCTCTTTAGTTTCTCTTTCCTGACTCATTTTTTTAAAGCAGCAAGGTTTTTCTTTTTAAAAAAGGGGGGAAGAAAAGGTTTGTTTTATGTATGTTTTTCACTGAAGGTTGCTCAAACTCAACCAGTTCTATTGTGCCTCTGAAGGAGCCATAAAATTTCATTACAGCTTTTCCACAGAAACCAATTTGAGTGTCCAAAGCTTGGTCTTGTGGTTTAAAGATCTCTCTCTAGAATCAGTGTGTGCCTCTCTCCCATCCCTACGTGGCTGCCAGGTTCAGTTCATGTCTACTGAAGTATTTCTTTGGGGACTGAAACCAATTAAAACTGTGATGAATTAGAGGCTCTGCCTTTGGGTTAGCTCTAAATCTTGGCTTTGTGTGCATGAGCATCCCACTCTGCAGGTGACTGTGAGGTTGGCTGTGCTCTTTCTCAGTCTGATTTATACAGAGAATGATGAAGAGGGAGCTCTGGGGCATCCAATAGCCTATTTTTAGCTAAAAATCTGAAGGGTAGTTGTTTTTATTAGGGTTTTGGTGTGGGTTTTTTTTCCCCCTTTTGTGGTAAATATTGCTAAAGAATCAAAGTGGCCATAAAAATAAGAAACAAGTAACTCACTTTTAGCTCCTCTATTCTCCTTTTATATTAAGCTCTTAATATCAAATTGCTCTGGAAATGTAACATCTCCTCAGGTTGGAGGCACCAGGAATAGCTCCTGCCTTGGATTTGGCAGCACTCCACCATGTGTGGTGTGACTTGCAGTGTAATGTACACATTGTTACCCCAAAATTACCAAAAATACCCAGCGAGGGTCACACGCTCCTAGGCATGCTCCTGGCTGGGTTTTACTGAGCTTTATACAAATCCTGGAGCTGCATCTCCCATTTCTGCCAATCAAAAGTACTCAGACCGCCAGGGCCAAGCTGGCATCGTTTGGGAGCATGGATCCTACTTCCAAATTTTTCCACTGGATGGTTTGGGAGGATCTTAAAGCCCATTTCTTCCCATGAGCAGAGAAGAATATCCCAGGTTGCTCCTGGCCTTGGGCAATTCCAGGGATCCAGGGGCAGCCACAGCTTCTCTTGCCAGTGCCAGGGCCTCCCCACCCTCATAGGGAACAATTCCTTCCCAATATCCCATCCATCCCTGCCCTCTGGCAGTGGGAGCCATTCCCTGTGTCCTGTCCCTCCATCCCTTGTCCCCAGTCCCTCTCCAGCTCTCCTGGAGCCCCTTTAGGCTCTGCAAGGGGCTCTGAGCTCTCCCTGGATCCTTCTCCAGGTGAACATTCCCAGCTCTCCCAGCCTGGCTCCAGAGCAGAGGGCCTATGGTCATGTTAAAACACTGACCAAAAATCTCTTTTTTCTTTTAGAGAGTGCAGTTTGGCTCAGAAATCCATCCTGACTTGTGTTAACCTCGATCCCTGCACCATGGTGCTGCAGCTGCCACGAGGCCTGGTCCTTTCCCCCTGTAGGCACCTCCTGTCCTGTCCCTGAGGGGTGGTCTGTGTCCCCGAGGGATTGCTTGTGTCCCCAAGGGCTGGCCCATGTCCCTGAGGGATTGCTTGTGTCCCTGAGGGACTGCTTGTGTCCCTGAGGGCTGGCCTGTGTCCCTGAGGGACTGCTTGTGTCCCCAAGGGCTGGCCCATGTCCCTGAGGGACTGCTTGTGTCCCTGAGGGCTGACCTGTGTCCCTGAGGGACTGCTCATGTCCCCGAGGGGTGGCCCGTGTCCCTGAGGGACTGCTTGTGTCCCTGAGGGACTGCTCATGTCCCTGAGGGGTGGCCTGTGTCCCTGAGGGACTGCTTGTGTCCCTGAGGGATGGCCTGTGTCCCTGAGGGGCGGCCTGTGTCCCCGAGGGCTGGCCCGTGTCCCCGAGGGCTGGCCCGTGTCCCCGAGGGATGGCCCGTGTCCCCGAGGGATTGCTTGTGTCCCTGAGGGACTGTTTGTGTCCCCAAGGGCTGGCCCATGTCCCTGAGGGACTGCTTATGTCCCCGAGGGGTGGCGTGTGTCCCCAAGGGACTGCTCATGTCCCCCGAGGGATCCTTCCTCTCCTCTGGAGCAGTGACACGGTGGCAGGATGGTTCTGACTGCTCCATTTGTCTGCTGAAGGCTTGACCAAACTGGAGAGGATTCTGGTGAAATTGCTGCTTGTTCCCCCACATAATTACAAGGGAAAACTGCCCGTGGAGAGCCTGTCACAGCCTTGCCTTGGCCCAGCTCTGCCCTGCCCTGATCTCACAGGTGGTGCTGGATGCTCATCCCTTGGGTATCCCCCGTGTCCCTGCTGGGCTGCTTCACCTGCTCCCAGTGAGGAATTCTTTGCTTTTCTCACCTGCCAGTTGCAGGTAGGGCTGCTCACCTTTCCCCCTGGGCAGCAGAACAGCCTTTGATCAGAACAGACCCTTCTGACAGCCGTAGTCTGAATAAATAACTTTGCTTTGCTGCCTTTCCATTCTGATTTTGCTTTCCCTGGAGATTTGCACTCTCACCATCACCAAGAAAACACATTTATTTTTGAACGTGTAGCTAAGCTGGCAGCAATGTAACACCTTTTCAGCTCTCGCTTGGTGTAACTGCAAGAATAAATAGCTCCTTTCTCTTTCTAGTCTTGGGAATGCTTGAGCTTCCCGTGACTTTCCAGTAAAATTTGATTTAGGAGGAGTTGGAGCCACGTGTTGTTTGCATCTGACCCGAGGAGATTTTTATTGCTCTGGAGTGATAACTACCGAGGGGAAACTGAAACCCCCAGAGTACAAATCCTTGTCACAGACACAAGGAAAGGCAGAGCTTGGGAAACCAAGGGGAAACCACTGGGAAACCAAGGACTGGGGAGATGGGAATGGCCACAAGTGGCTTCATGAAGTGCAACAGGCAAGGAAGGAGCAGCAGCCTGCTGCTCTGAAAGGGCTTTGTCGTGCTGGAGGAGCAGGAACAGAGGTGCTCATAGTGGCTTTTCATTATTCAGAGGAAAAACTGGAGCTGGGGTGTCCCATGTGGAACTGGCCTGAGCCAGGGGCTGAGCCCTGGTAGCTGAAACTTTACATGACTGCGGTTAATGGGGTGAAAACTGTGCAGTTGGGTTGGAAGAGAGGTGCCAAGAGGTGCTTCCACCTTACAGGAAGATGGTTCCAAGGTTAATATCCAGCAGGTCACCCCTTTCAGAACTTTCAGTTTCAACCCTCTCCCTGAAGTTACCTGGTTCCCTAATTAATTCCCTGAAGGGCAATTAATGGTGCAAGGTTGGAAAGCCAGCACTCCCCTCTGACAGAGCCATTCCACGTGGACCACCTCTGCTTGCTGAAACAGGAGACAACTTGCCCTCTTGACTGCATTTCCTAGCAGGTTTCTGGGATTTTTTTTCCCCCTTCCTTTGGCCTCCCACGTGGAAAATAATCCTTTCAACATGCAGATGGCAGCTCCCTTCACGGAGGGGCAGGCGTGTGCAGAAGGCTGAATTTTTACTTTATTCATAGAGCATGTGTGTGTGTTGCTTGCAGTGTGTTACTCTCAGTATTATGTTAAAAATAGCTGGTGCTAAGCTTCTAATTCTTAACATTTTTTTTTCCTTCAAGCTCCTGATTTCAGAGGCATTTGTGATTTATGGTGTAAAACTTTCCTGTGGTTGAGAGAGCTGCTCTAATTTTCCGTGAAATATCTACAGCTTGCTTATAAAACTGGGTTCTGGTGGTTAAAAACATGAAAATGCTTGGGTTTTTTTGTAAATCTGCCACAGTAGGCACTGGATTGCCATGTCCTGGTGCCTAAACCCACAGGATTCATAGAATATCTTGAGTTGGAAGAGATCCACAAAGGATCATTAGACCAGCTTTAGTTAGTCTGGAGAGAGCAGCAGTGCTGTTACTGCATAACTGAATGTTCTGGTCATGAGTGGGAGGAGTAAAATCCTCCAGTGCAGCTAAAGGATGCCATTAGTGGCGGGGGGGAAGTGTATTTTTTATATCTTCTAGCCTTTCTCCAATTATTTGTGTGGCACAAGTGGCCTTTTGCACAGAATGCTGCAGCCCTTGTGGATGGGCTGCATTTCTGAGCTGCTGTTCTGCAGGGAGAAAAAAAAGAAAAATGAGGGGTTTGTTTGAAGCCTTTCTCCTGAGGTTGGTCCCACTTTGTCTGATAATCATTAGGAGGCTTCTGTCCCTGCTTTCCCTTCTGCTGGAACTATGGAAAATAAAAAGAATCCTAAAAAGCAAATGGCTTGGCGTGAGCTCCTCACATGGGGGTGCTGATTCTACACTGGCCTAAAAGGGTTTGGGTTGGAAGGGACTTTAAAGCCCATCACATCCAACCCTCAGCAATGGCCAGGGACACCTTCCATTATCCCAGGCTGCTCCAACCTGTCCTTGGACACTTCCAGGGATGGAGCAGACCCTGAGGATGAGTGTGAGTGGAAGCCCTGTGGGTGACACAGGGAGCAAGCTGCCAGTGCTTGGCACCTGCAGCAAGGCCCCATGGCCCCAGTGTCATGCTTGTCCTGGTTCTTGGGCCATGGATGGGGACACAGAACCCTCTGGAGCTGTGGCTATCATGTCAATGCATGTGTAAATTCCAGCATCATCTTCCCCATGAAGTTATTAATGAAAATCATCACCCTCATTTGGAAGCTGCCATCACTTAGTAGATTAACCTTTATCAAGCAACTTTGCTATGCCAGCTGCACAGCAAAGTAATTACTTTTAATAGAATCTGCCCTTGATTTGAAGCCACAGGGGAAGCAATTAAATTTAACAAAGGCAAAAGCCATGACTTATAAATGAAGATGGATGGCTTTTGCTATCTGTTTCATAAATTCTATTGTGTACAAGTATAAGAAAATACTCAGCTCCTCTCATGTTCTGGGGGGTTTGAAATGTGGCATTAGACTCTTGATCTCTGGGTGGATTGGATGTCATCAGTGCCAGCTCTGGGATTTGGCTTAGCATGGTTTGCACATGGTTGAGTCACAAATGACTTGCAGGGGGCTTTGAGCCCT
Organism: Hypocryptadius cinnamomeus; assembly: GCA_013400635.1. Lineage (NCBI taxonomy): Eukaryota > Metazoa > Chordata > Aves > Passeriformes > Zosteropidae > Hypocryptadius > Hypocryptadius cinnamomeus. The sequence continues at coordinate 43,616 of VYZP01056540.1, forward strand.
TGGGCTCCTCAAAACCTTGACACTCATGTTCAGCATGAAGAGTTTCCTTAATAGTTTCTTGGAGCACCTCATCTCTCACCTCTGCCTCTCTGCTGAGGGAGTGTTTTGCTTGAAACCAAGATGTGCCTCAAACTGCTTTTTGTGTCTGTGAACTTGTTCAGTTCAGGTTGTACCAGTGACAAGGGGCTGAGCCATGAATGTCCCCTACCTTTATGATGGCCCTGATACAGAATCCCAGAATGGCTTGGGTTGGAAGGGATCTTAAAGATAATTTCATTCCATGGGCAGGGACACCTTGCACTGTCCCAGGTGGCTCCAAGCCCCAATGTCCAGCCTGGCCTTGGACACTTCCAGGGATCCAGGGCCAGCCACAGCTGCTCTGGGCACCCTGTGCCAGGGCCTGCCCACTCTCACAGGGAACAATTCCTTCCCAATGTCCCATCCATCCCTGCCCTCTGGCAGTGGGAAGCCATTCCCTGTGTCCTGTCCCTCCATCCCTTGTCCCCAGTCCCTCTCCAGCTCTCCTGGAGCCCCTTTAGGCCCTGGAAGGGGCTTTGAGCTCTCCCTGGATCCTTTTCTTCTCCAGGTGAGCACCCCCAGCTCTCCCAGCCTGGCTCCAGAGCAGAGGAGCTCTGATCCCATTACAACTCTGCCCTAAAATACCCTGCTGTGGGGCAGGGAGGGGTTGGGCAGCATCCCGTGGCCCCTCCCAGACCTTGATGACACGAGCCAAAAATACAAATGTACTTTCCTTCTTTGGTTCAAACCTGCCATTCTAGGCTTGGCTGAGGTGCAGAGAGGGCAGATCCTCATTTTCCATCCCTCTGGGCAGTGCTGCAGCCTCTCTGCTCTGTCCTGCCTGTTCCACCCCTGTGTTCACCTCCCTGAGGGATGCTGAGCTCCCAGGAATGCTGACTCTCCCAAGAGTTCCTGGAAATGCTCTGCCTGGGTGAAGGGTGGGATGTGCTTAGCAAATGGGAAGTGGAAAGCAGTGGGCTGCAGGCTGGGGTTTCTCACAGCTGTGAGGAGCAATCCTGTGTCCTGGGTTGTGTGTCAGAGCAGTTCCTCTCCCCTTTGCAGTTGTAGTTTGGGCTCAGAGCCCTGGCTTGGCTCTCTTCCTCCCCTCCAGCTGTTATCTGCTAACCCAGATCTGCTCTGTAATCAAATATCTCTGCCTGAGACTGAAGTTTCTATTCCTTTTGTAAAGCAGAAGAAGCCAGTGATCTCTGACTGGCGTAGAGTAGCACCAAGTGTCCCAGCAGTCTTTCTGCTGATATTTTTTCCTATTTGTTCAGGCTGCTCAAGGTCTCTCCCTCAGTGTTTTCACCCTCTGGGGTGATCCCTGCATTCCAAGCACTGCCCTTAAACAGCTGCTGTGCAAAGGTGCATGTGTAGCATCACAGCCTCTGTGTCAGCAGATTTCCCTCTTGTGAACTGTAAGCACAAAATTCAGGATATTGGTCCCAAAGGAGGCAAATCCTTCATGGTGTCACATTTGACTTCCCGGGTTTATTTGGAGGAAAGGAGGTCTAGGGAGGAAGGGGAGGGTCCCTTACTGCCATTGAGTGTCCCAAAAGGTGTGTGGAAGTCTTTGGTGTATTAACTTTTAACATGTTGATTCAACTTGGAGAAGGCTCCAGGGAGAGCTCAGAGCCCTTTGCAGGGCCTGGAGGGGCTCCAGGAGAGCTGGAGAGGGACTGGGGACAAGGGATGGAGGGACAGGGCACAGGAAATGGCTTCCACTGCCAGAGGGCAGGGATGGATGGGATATTGGGAAGGAATTGTTCCCTGCGAGGGTGGGGAGGCCCTGGCACAGGGTGCCCAGAGCAGCTGTGGCTGGCCCTGGATCCCTGGAAGTGTCCAAGGCCAGGCTGGACATTGGGGCTTGGAGCCACCTTGGGACAGCAGGAGGTGTCCCTGCCATGGCAGGGGTGGAATGGAATGGGCTTTATGGTCCCTCCTAACCCAAACCATTCCAGGATTGTGAGTGCAGGTGGCTGAAGGCTGAGCTCACACAGGATGGATGGAGACAAGGTGAGCTCTGCACGGGTGGTGACCCAGCCAAGCTCCTTGGCCATGCCTGACCTTGGTTCCCCATGGAACTGATTTTTTAGGCAGTGCAGCTAGCACAGGGAGAAGTGTGCCAGCTGCTGGGAAGGGAGCAGCTCGTTAAGAGGAAATGGTTCCATGATTTGCTCGGCAGCTCTGATTGCTCTCCTGGGAGCTTTGCTCCATCTCTCCCCCGCTGCTGCCGGCAGATCCGGACCAAGGGCTTCACTACCTGTGTGTTCCTCCCTTCACAGTGACCCCACCTGGGAGAGGCTGTTCCCTGGCTCTGGGGTCAGGACACAGCGTTACCACTTCCCTGGGAAAGAGATCCCGTTGGTTGTGACCCTCCTGGAGGGAGGGAGGGAGGGAGCAGGGCTGAGCTTTTGTGTCGCTGCTTTTGTCTCTGCCACAAAGGCACCCGGGTTTCCTCTGCCAGGGGTTCAGAGCCTTTCCTTTTCATCCAGTGGTTTTATTCCCCTTTAGGGAGGTGAATTGCAATGGAGGGGATGTCCTTTGGCTGGTGGAGTCAGTTGTTTCAAACACAACAGGAAAAGAGAAGCATCTAAAGCTGCTTCCACTTTCTTTTGTGGAGAAGAGTCTGTGCATGTTTCTGAGCAGCTCCAGTCTGGCAGGGAGCAGCTGCCTGTGCACGTGAGAGGCCCATTAAGATTCAGTGCTGCTTCAAACCTCCCAATCTATGCTCAAAACAGCTTTCTAGAAAGCAGGAGGAGGAAAGAAAAAAAAACCCCACCAACTGCATTAAAAAGCAGCTTCCAAATTAGAATTGTTTGTTTCTCTCAGGAGAAACGGGAGCTGTTTTCCTGCATCCCTACAGAGCATCCTAATCCTGCTGCAAGTCTCTCCTGCTGCCAGGTGGCTTGGTCTGCTGGGAAATTGGTTGGATGTGTGGTAGGGAAGAGGTTGGAGTCACCTTACAGGCAGGAAAGGCTTAAATGTGATGTGGCTGCAGGAAAAAAATGCTACAGAAATAAAGATCTTCAGCTGGGGGCAGTACACTGATGTAAGAATACGGTATCTTATGTGTGCAGCAGAAATTAATCTGGATTAATTTAAGAGAATAAACACAATGACAATCACTCCTTTTGGAAGCAGAGGAGCTTTGTGTTTGGTTTGGTTTAACTGGCTTACAGAGTGGCTGCTCTCTGAAGGGTGTTGGTGCCCACGCTGTCTGTGGAAGCGTGTGCTCCCAGCAAACCCTTCCCTCTGGATTTGAGTTTGCCTGGGAATAGGGCAGTTCTGTTGGCACTGTTATTCCATGGAAATGGAGAGAACTGTGAGGGTAAAGGCTCCAACACCATGAGGGAGAAAGGGGAAGAGAGCCCCGTGTTTGCATTCCCTTCTGCCAGGAGAACAAAGAGGGAACAAACAACACTTCACGCTGGCATTTGCCCCGTGATCAAAAGCACGTCTCTTTTTTATAACCAGCTCCAGGGATTTATCACCAAGACTTCAGGATTCCCAAGGGGATTATGTGCACAGACGACAAAATTCCCTGGAGTACATAAAAATGAAGTGGAGTTTTGAAAAGGATATAAACCTTCTTGTCTGGGGCTCTGCCAGCTTTAACTGCTCGTGCTTTGGCAGACCCATGGGTGCCTGGGGACTGCAGTGCGGAGATCTTGGGAGGGAAAACTGCTTTTGGCCGAGGTGTACATCACCTGTAAAGCCCCTAACAAAGGCAGGTTCCCTCCTGGGAATGGATTTGACAGGCAGTTCCCAGAACAGGGAGGAGGAATCACTGATGGTGTTGCAGAACCAAATGCAGCAGAGCACTGAGGATGCAGCTCTGCACTGAAAATCTCCCCAGGGAGTGCAGGTGCACAGGTTTGCCTTTAAAAATCACCTTGCTGCAGTCTGTCTGCACTGCTGTGGCTCTGTCTTGGTGTCACTCTTGATTCTAAGTCACTTAGGTTTTTCTAAATTATTTTTTTCCCCTAGAAAAGCTTTAAATGTGTCTATATTTAGAGCAGGCTGCTTAAAGACTCTGACAGCAAATAATGATCTTAATAGGGCCCCCTGATACAGATCAGGAGTATTCTACTTCTGATGCTCTGGAGTTTCAAACTTGAGGGTGTTTGGGTTTTGGGGATTATTTTAATTTTTCCCCCAAGTGCTGTGATCACCTTTTGGTGCAGGGTAATGGAATTTGAGACAAACTGTGTCTTCTTCAGGATGGGTTAGCTGTAAAAATTGTGGCGCAGTGGTGGGGGAGTTGAACCCTTCACTCTCCCTAAATCTGTACCAGAGAGGAGCCAGTGGTGGAGATGCCAGGGGTCCAAGCACTGCTTAGTTTGGTGACCTGGCTGAGGTGGAAAGTTCTGTAAAATATTATGGAGGAGCAAAATTCCTCCCCATGGGATGCAGCTGGAAGTCTGCCCCAAAAGGCTCTGCCCTTTGTAGCTTCTGTCCTCCTTCCCCAAGGAATTATGGCTGGTTTGCATTTCATACCAAAGTTAAGGGTTGTGCTCTGAGCTTGGGGAAGAGGATTTCTGCCAGAAATGGTGGTTTTGGTGTCTCCTGTCAGCTCTCACAGGTCTCCCTGGATGCACTAAGTGTGGTGATGCCCTCCTGCCTCCCAGTCTGCTCTGGCTGGCTGTGTGGAAAGCTGCCTCCTTCCCCAAAAGCAGAGTCAGTGTTCTTGGTCCTTAACAGCTCCCAAATGAGCTGGTTCTCCACTGAAGCTTCTCCTGTGGCAGCAGAATTTCTGTTTTCTATATTTAATTTTTTTTT
>VYZP01056545.1:0-10314 GCA_013400635.1 Hypocryptadius cinnamomeus
TGCTGCTGTTTGGTTCAGCAGCAGGGACCAGCCAAGCCAAGGCACATCCCGTTCAGTAATACTGGTGAATTCCAATACTCCCTGTCCCAAAGCCGGAAGGGACAGCCAGGAGGGGACACAGACACAAAATTCTGGTGTTTGTGTCCCACTGGTGGTGACCCCTGGGCGTGGGGGTTGGCCAAACTGGCCCAGTCTTTGAGGTGGCACTCAAGGACGTGGTGGCACCAGGACATGCTGCCAGCACAGCGTTTTAGGCAGAGGTCACCACCCCATGGAGATGCTCCAGACTGTATCTGGTACCTCCAGACTGATTCCTGCACATAGCAGCTCCTCTTCACCTCGACACCCTTTCAACTTTTTATGCAATTTTAATGTATTTGTAGCCTTGTCGGTTTTAAATATGTAGTTGTGTCCTTTCTAGTACTTTTCCTGCCCTTTCTCCTAAAAAGCCAATTCCTTTTAACACATTCTCGGAATTCTGTTCAGTCTTATTCCTAAGAAGTGAATTTCTCATGAGAACATCTTGTTTTCCACCAGAACTTAAGAAAATAGGGCAAAGAAGCCCCTGGACCAACCCCAAGGGGCTGACCCAAGGGTGGGTTACCGGGGTAACATTTCCTATTGGATATACTCATTAATTAACTTTATAAAATGTACAGCAGTCCTTTCTCACATGCAAAGAGCCATGTTTGTGCACCTGAAAACTTTCATTAAAGTGTTCCTTTTACCTTCCCATTGTGACACTTGCAGAATTTTTCTTCCTTTTTTTTTGCAGGCAACAACCTCCTGTGTTCCATCTTGTGGCCCTGCTCAGGGTTATCCCCTGTGGAAGAGCTTGGATTCTGCTCCTTGCTGCACCCAATTATTCATTTAACACATTCTTCAGCTATGTTGTTGAATTTACTGTGAAACTGGGGGAGAATGCACAAAACAAAGGAGTTATTGTCTAATTGAACTGTGTGTCTTCAGCAGAACAGGCTCTGGAAATGGCACTAGCCCTGAGAAAACTCCAACAGCATGATTTTCCCCGGTGGCTTAATTAGAAGGAAAAAAAATCAAAACTTTGGCATCATTTATTAAATTCTTACCAGTGGTAAACCCCAAAATTTCCATTTCTTGGCTTTAGAGCTTTTATCAGGGGGGACTGAATGTGGTCAGTGTCTGACCTCAAACATCTCCCTCGAAATTCTCACCAGGCTCTGGAGCACAAATGTGCATTCCCCAGGTCTGCAGACACTGTGCAAAGCTCGGTTTCATTTGCAGCCTTCCTCCTGAAAAGCTGTTTCATTAGGGAAGTGTCACCTGTCCTTCCCTGTTAATGCAGGAGACCCTGAGCCTTCATTTGGGCAGCAGCAGAGGTGCTGAGTGGTGTCTGTGCCAAATTAACTCCATCATGTCTGGTCTTTCTTCTTCCCTAAAACAAGGCAGAATTCCCACCACCTCTGCTTCCTCGAAGAGAAGCAGGACAGGGCTGCCCAGGTGAGTAGAACGACAAAAATATCCTATTTTTGTTAGGATAGGATATCCTGTGTTGGATATGTTGGGCCTTTAATGAGGCATTTACAAGATCAAACAAGAAGAGATGCCCTCCCCCGGCCTTCTTAAAGCTGTAATTAATTACCAAGTAAGTAGCATATAATTGCTTTCCCAAGAGCACCCTGGAGAGCAGGGCCATGCCTGACAAAGGTGCCAGAGCAAGCACAGGTTAATTAACATTAGGAATTAAGTGGCTAATTGCATTGTTCTGCCGGGGCAGCCCACCCTCCCTGCAGGGTGGCATTCCCAGGGTGTTTCATCCCAGCACCAGGATGAATCCCTGCTCGTGGATCCAGCCCACAGGGATGTGCTGTGTCAGGAGATGTTGGCAGCATCCCACTGGTGGTGACCCAAAGGAACATCCACCAAAATCTGTCCCCATTTGGGCCCTTCCTGCTTTCCCTCAGCGTGTCCCCTGCATTTCAGTGCTCTCTGGGCTGGGTGACACCTCCTCCAGCCTTGAGCCCCCCTCCCTCCCTCCTGCCCAGTCTCTAATCTCTCCTGCTGAGTTTCCAGCCTGGATCAGGGTTCTCCCCAGTTCCCTGTTCTCCCCAATTCCCTGTTCTTCTGAATTCTCTGCTCTCCCCATGCCCAGCACACCTCGAAGCATTAACTTGGAGCACTGGAGAGACACAAAGACTGCTGAGCCTTCCAGGAGTGGATGTAACTCCCTCTGGGAATGCTCTTCCTGGCACTGGACAACTTCCCACAGTCTGAGCAGCAGCGTTCATGGAAGGAAGGAGAAGGAGGTTGTGGGGCTGCTGGTAGATAAAGCCAGATACTGAGAGGTGAAACAGGCAATGGGGGGAACCATAAATTCCAGAGGAATTCCACTGATTGTCACAGACATCCCTGGGGAGGAAGGGAAGGAAGGAATTGGAAGGAAGGAATTGGAAGGAAGGCATTGGAAGGCATTGGAAGGGGGTCTGTAGAAGGTAATTTGGCAAGTCTGTGCCTCTCAAGTACCTCAGCCAATGGGGAAAGAGAGAGGAAAGTGTGGCTGGGAAATGAGGATAAAAAGGAGCCTCCAACAACTTGAGAGACCCCAGGGGAATGCCCCATGGCCTCTCCCTTTATTCGAATGAAGTTCCAGGACTCTGTCTCCTCTTTGGACATAAACCTCTGGTGTTTGTGGGTTAATTTCCCTGACATCCACGAAGGCACAGGGGACTGGGGGAGAAGTGTGGCTGTGCCTGGTGCTTTGTGCCCAGGCTGTCCCTGTGCTCAGGCTCTGCTGCCCCGTTCCCCTCTCAGGTACAAAGCACAAACCCTTCTCAGTGAGAGGCTTTACGAGCCTGTTTCTTAGATAACAGCACTTGCCTTAACCTCTCCCCTGGCTCTTCTTCCTCTGTTATGTCGCTGTTAATTCCAGGGATATTTCTTCATCTCCTGACAGTCCAAATGCCGCAGCCAGGGTAATAAACAGCACATTAGTTGAGCTTTGTTAGAGTGAACGAGGCTTTCCTGATAAAGAGTCGCCAGGGCAGACAAGAGGAGTTGCTCTCCCGGGCAACATCTTCATTGTGTTCGGCTCCGAGTCATTTCCTGCCTCTCCAGAGCTTCCCTAAGTCTGGGTGAATCCGGGATGGCCCCGTTCCCACCAGGCTGTGGCAGGGGAAGAGCGGAGCCACGCTCTGGGACAGGTCACCGGGCTGTGAGAAGAGGAGGAGGAGGAGGAAGAAGCAGAGGAAAAATTGGGTGCCCTGAGTTGCCCCAGTGAAAGCTGGGATGGCCAAATTGGGCAGAGTTGGTGCTCAGAGGTGATGCCAGAGGCTCCAGCAGTCCAATGACGGACTCAGCAGTGGTTTGTGAACAGCCCTTAGGTTACTGTTCAATGATTATCTCCAGGACAGTCTCCAAGGGGGCACAGGAAGTTCAGATCCTGCTGGGTGGCTTCAAAGAGCTTCCCAGAAAGGAGCAGTTTGGTCTGTGCTGTGCTGAGACATCTCCCTGCACTCACAAACCCTCAGCCTGGGCTGGGGACAGTGGGGGCCTGGGGGACAGTGGGGCATTAAGGCTCACTGGTGGGAGAGGAGAACCTTGAAGCTCATGTTTGAGTCTTGCTCAATGCATAAATGCTCCTCTGAGCTGGGCAGCCAGGTGGGATGGCAGCTCCTCACTGTGCCCTCACAGCCAGAAAGTTTGTGGGTGTAGCAAAAACCACGGCACAATCCTGTTTGTGTGGCCACAAACCAGACTGAGATGCATTTCCTGGCCCTTCCCAAAGCCCTCCCTGAGCATCCCTGCTGTCTCCCAGGCTGGTGTCCTTCCTCCCAGCAGTGAGGGAATACTGAAGGGAGGATCATGGAGTGTGCCAGGCAGGAAGGGAGAGGAGCAGCTCCTTCATTTGGCCTCTCCATTCCCATTTGTGTTTGGGTGTGTGGGAAATGTCTTCCCAAAGGGGTCTAATGGAGCAGAACTCTGGAAATACTTCCAGGCTGCCCAAGGTGGCATTACCCCACCAGCTAACTAAAGTGGGAACGTCCCAGAGTGATGAGTTTGCAGGGAGGCTGCAGGTCTGAAAGAGATTGATGTTGCATGGCTTATCAATTTTCAATCTCAAAACAGCCAGATATTTATCAGGCTGCAGAGAACAAACACTTGTAATATTTAAAGGGGGAAGACTTTAATGAAATCCATTGCAGATCACCAATTTCTGTTCCCCTGGGTTCATTCCTTTCCTCTTCTTTCAGTCATTTTTCTTTTTTTTCAGTCTTATTTTCCTTTTTGTTTTTTAGCATACAACAGTCAATGAGGGAAGGAGAGTTTCATTTCAAATGCCTGTTCCCTTCATCTCCCCCCCTCCCCTTTCCCTTCCAAAAGGTTTATGCATTTATTTGGATAAAAGGTTTTAAACAATAAAGAACTGTCTGCAGTAATTTGTGAAGGTAATAGATTATCCTGGGAGGAGGTCTAGGCTGAAAAAAAATCCCTACTGCAGAATTCAGGCATTCTTGTTTTATTAGGAAAGGGACAGAAGGAGGGCAGGAGAGTCAGAGGGAGAAGAACACAATCGCTGGGCTGAATTATTTCCTGGAGTAAATCCTCCCGTTTTTACGAGCAGCACCTGAATTTGGACCTTCCCCACACTCACTCCCAGGTCAGGTCACGCAATCAGGCTGCCAGGGAATTTTCCCAAAGTTCACCTCGATGGCAAAGAGCTGATGGCTCCAGCCCTGGGAAGGCAATTGGATACGGTCTGGGATGAAAACCACTCCCCAGGAGAGGGTGTCCTCTCTCTTTCCTGCAAGGAGACCTCCAGACAAGGTCTAGGATGAAAACCACTCCAAGCTTTCTCCAAGAAGAACTCAAGACAAGGTCTGGGATGAAAAACACCCCAAACTTTCTCCAAGGAGACTTCAAGACAAGGTCTGGGATGAAAACCACTCCCCAGGAGTGGGTGACCTCTCTCTTTCCTGCAAGGAGACCCCCAGGCAAGGTCTGGGATGAACACCACTCCAAGATTTCTCCAAGGAGACCTCGAGACCAGTTCCCCGATCTCCAGAGGTGCCCTGGATGGTCCAGCCCAAACCCATCGGGCTGGTCCTGAGCCTGCCGTTCAAACCCCAGCTTTAGATTCCAGGTCTGGTTTTAAAGTGCTCATTAGCACCGCGGGAAGAGCGATTGTAATGAATGCGGGCTGCCTAAATCGCTAATCAATAGCGAGAGGCTTTGGCTGATGCTCCGCAGCACCTCCAGCCCCTTCCCCCGCCGCGTTAATAAACACACGCTGCTGCTGTCTGGGCCAGCGTCTCAGACTGACTAATCACCTCCAAACAACTTGTAAATGTATGGTTAATGAGAACTGCATGAATAATTGCTTTTTCATTTTCCTGCCCAACCAGGAAAAAAAAAGGAAAAAAAAAATATAAAGCCACCCCAGAATGAGATTTCTTTCACGGAGCTGCCCAAAATAGAAAGTTTTCCAGTGTTTTTCTTGCTGTAAAGGAATTTGTGTGTGTGAGCCCTCTGCACCTTCTCAAAGCCTTTGAGATGAAATGGAGGAGTCAATATAATCCAAAATAAACCAGATTCCTGTTTGCTTTACACTCATTTTCCTCTCTTTTGAAAGTATTTTAAAAATTAGGTTGAGGCAAATGTAATCTTCGAGCAGTGTTTTGAATGGAAATGGTTTTATTTCCCCATTCTGGGAATAAAAGATCTCTTTGAAACTCGATGTGAAAATCTCCCGGCATAGAGGGGGAGAAAAAAAAAAAAGCTCCTTTTCTATCATTTATTAAAGATGTCTGAAAGAATCTCAGATCGCTGCATTCTTCAAACACTGCAGTCACTCCCCCTGCAGCTCTGGCTCTGGGAAGATGATGGGATTGGGAGGTGGGCTGACCCTGGCTGGGCCCAAAGCTGGTCTATCCCTGCCCTCCTCAGCTGCAGAGCAGAGAAAATATCAGGAAAAGCTTGTGGATGGAGATAAGGATGAGCTGGAAGCTTCTGGCAGCCACTCCTGTATCCCTCTGTCAAACCCTGCCATCCAAACCCAGCACAGATTGTGACCCACAGATGGAGACAGACCTCCAAGGATATTATACCTGTGGCAAATTTGACATTTCCAGGGGATTTCTGCATTTATCAGGTTGGTTGCTGTCCCCTTCCAGAGATAGTTCCACCTCAGGAGCCTGGAAAGCAGCACTGAATGCAAATAGGAGCTGGATCTTGTTTATTTGCACTTTCTCAAACTTCTGTGAGGGTGCCTTATTCTTTTTTAATGGTAAATTTGGGGTTGGCTTATAAAACCAATCCCTAATTGAGTGTAAGAAATTCAAGAAGCTACAAACACCCTAAACCAGACTAGTTTGCAGCAGCCTCTAAGCCTGTTTTGCATTAAATCAGGTTTTCTCTGTAAATGAGGCCTTCACTATAATTGCTCTGGAGCAGCTTATTCTGATTTCTTCGCCTCTTTGGCTTTGGTAATTTGTCTTCAGCAAAACACTGAGGACAGACAAAGCCCAGGGGAAGGCAGGGGACGCTCAGGAGGACAAGCCTTGCTGGCACAAGCTGTTCCTCCCCTCCTCCCATCTGCCCAGCTCCTCACCCGTGGCAGGAGGGTGAATTCTGTGGGAATTCTGAGCCCAGCCCAGCATTTCCCAAGTCCCCAGTCCAGGGGCTGGCTCTTGGGGACACTCTGAGGGAGCCTGGTGACTTCAGTGTCTGCAGCACCATCCGTGGTGAGGTGATGGCAAATGGGTGAGGGAGGGAAGGCTGGGAAAACAGGGTTGGAAAATTAGGTTTTTAAATTCCAGCAAGTCCTGCCTTATTAAAATTCACCTTGTATTTATTTACAGGGGCTGGGTTCTCACAGCTCCTCACCCCCAGCAGCCCTGGGGGATCTCTCAGGCACATTCTTGTTCTGTGTGCTGAGCACAGGGTGTGACTGGGGCTCTGTGCCCCCAAAAACACCTGGGCACATCTGGGCAGCCACAGCCCCACCCTGCTGCCAGCCCATCCCAAAGGCAGAGCTGTGCCAGGACAGGGGATGTGCCTTCTCACAGCCAGGGGACAGAGCCCAGAGAGCTGCAGGAATTCCCTGGAGCAGGGATCAGGAGGAGACACAGAAATCCACAGGATAAACGCCCCCAAACACCAGCAGGGGAGCACTGGCACTTCCATCACCATCCTGCACCCACATTTGGGGTGGTGGCTGTGGTTCCACCTTTGTGCCCCTGCACAGCCACCCAGCAGATCCCATCCCAAAGAATCCACAGGGGATTGGGGGGAATTGCAATCCCTGATAATCCAGGGGGGCAAATCCAGGGGTCAAACCCTCCTGGAGCTCAATAAATAAGCAACACCCAGCACAGTTTAGTGAGCACAGCTGGGCTCTCCCAAGGAGTTCAGAGCTAATTCCACCTCTGCACTGAAGACTTTCGATGACTGTTAATGAATTTAAATGATGGGGATTTTCTTTTCATGCTTCATTGCATATGCTCCTCACATTAAGATGCTAATTAAGAATCCATCAGCCCAAGCTGGGAATGATGTGGCCACAGAGCAAAGTGGAGCTGTGACAGTGGCTTTGGGGCTGCTCAGTGGGACCTTTTGTTGAGTCTGATAAATTATTTGCTTCCACAAGACTGCTCTGTACAGATCCCATGGGGAGCTGGGATTTGCTGTGGCTCTCATGTGTCAGTGGCTTGTTTGATCCCACTGGGATGTCTGAGGGATGCTTGGGCAGCCTGGGCTGTGTGTGAGAGGAAAGGAGGGCACAGAGAACAAATCTCTCAAGGGCCAATGAATATAAACTCACCATCACTGACAGGGAAAGTCCCTGAGCAAACTGTCCCCAGCAAGCTGTTGGAGTTTGTGAGATATTCTGGATAACAGCACAATTTTCTGCTTTTCTGGTGTGTTTTCCACATTTGAACACAGCTGCTTTGGGCAGGTGGTGCTGTTGTGGTGTTTTCAGGTGATTCTAAGCAAGGCCTTAAATTATTTTGCTGGGTTTTGTTTGCTTTTGGTTCCAAGGATGCTTCCCAGGTGCTAACACATCCCACCCTCAAGCATCCTGTTTGGAAGGAGGGTTTGGCACTGGGATGTCATGGCATTCCAGGTGGGAAATTCCTCCTTCTAATCCACCAAACCCTGTCAGGATATCTCAACAGCAGTGGTTGAGAAATTGCTGCTAAAATCTGGGCTGAGCCAAAGTCTGCGACTGCTTTTTAAAAGTCAAGGGGAGGGCGAGAGAGAAGAAAAGGTTTATAAATCATGAAACCTATTAATCTAATCCTAGAACAAATTTACCAATTCTAAAATGGATTTTCAGGGATGATGGGAAAAAATGGATTTTGCAAATCTTAACAATTAGTCCTTCTTAAAGAGCTTCTTGCTTCCCAGAGCAGCTTTGTGCTCGGGACAGTTTGGTGAGAGATTGTTCCTGGCTGCCTGTGGCCTCTCATTATGAGAGGGATTGAAAATGCTAATTCTGGGGCTGGAAGTCTGCTCAGTCCTCCAAGAATTGTATACAGTGTGAGGAAATGAATCCTCACACTTAACCATTTCACTGCTGCTCTGCTTTCTGAAGAAAATACCTGCAGCTGCAAATGATTTTTGAAACAGTGGTGACACGGCTGAGGTCTCAGATTTGATCCTAGCAACCCCCAAACCTCAGGAAAACACCTCCCTCGCCAATTCTATCCAAATTTTGGCTATAGATACAGCTTCTCTTCACTCCTGGAGGAGAGAAGAGCTTTGGTGCTGCTGTGGTCACTTCAGAGCCATCTGTTAAAGGTTTTCACAACACCATCACTATTTTTGTGGCATCCATCCCAAAACTAGAAGAGCAGGGGGAAAAAAAAAAAGCTGGCCTGAGGAGCAAGGAGCTTGTTTTGCAGTGGAGCCTCTTGGCTTATTAAGCTCAGCAAAAGAGAAGTTGAGTGGGCACAGGATCACTCCCCCTGTGTCCAGCGCAGCGCACGGCTCCGTGGGGAGAGGAGGACGCAGACGCTTCAATGGAAATACTGGCATGGGGGAAAACAGGCAGGAATCCATTTCAGATGGCAATTTAGCAAAGGTTCTGCTGGCAGAGGAAGGGAGGGGGCTGTCTGGGGTCGTGATGACCCATGAGAGAGATGCAATATCTGTTCTGGGCTCCTGAGCGGCGTGTGGCACCACGCGGTGCCAGCGGCGGCGGCTGCGGGTGGAAGCAAACACGGGGCACAATCTGAGCTGCTGCTGGGAGCTTGTTTATCTCAGGGAATAAATATTCTGCATATTCTGCTGGAATATCTAGGGCCCAGCTGGTGGGGGAATTATGGAGAGCCTGTCCGTGTGTACGACAAATCAAAAGGGACGTGAGGAATTAGGAAAGGGAAACGTTTATTTTCTGCCTTCTGAATGCGCGTCGCACCCAGTTGAGAACAAAATTAATTCGTTCATTAAAGGCATTCGCCATGGCAGATGAAGTAGCAGAGCCAGACCGGGGCTGGGGCTGCCTCACAGGGGAGGCTGAGGGCACGATGGCACAACAGGGAGCAGGGCACGCTCTGCTGCTGGGGCAGCCCGGAGTGGAAGCTCAGCCAGGAGATGCTCCCAGCCAAGGAGCCCCCAGGGGGAATTTTGTCTCAATCAAGTTTACACAAGAGGTTTTTTCTGCCTTTGCTGCACAGCTGCTCGTGGTACCTCAGATTTTTGGCACCTGGGATGCTGTAGAGGCTCCCACCTTTTCCTTTCCTGTTTTCAGTCTCAGAGGCGGTGCCCTGTGCTGCCTGGTGGCTCCGGGGGGTTATTCCCTCTTCAAGGGAGGCTCTTCCCCTTGTGCCAGCACAGCAAAGAGAACTTTCGCAGGGCTTTGGGGACAGCCGAGGTGCAAACTGTCCTCTGTGAGGATTTCTGTCAGCTCAGAACAGGCCACATCCCACCAGGAGAGCACCAGGCACCGTGCCCTGCACAGCCCCTCTTCCCTCAGAAATCCCTGGTGGTTTCCACATCCCTCCTGCAGCCCCAGAACAGGCAGATCTCCCATCACCCCTGTGCCTGAGCTGTGATCATGGAGCAATCCCAGCTGGGGAGTGCATTCTGACACCCTCCTGGCTTTTCCAGCTTTCTGGAGGCAGTGATGGGGATTTGCTGGTGCACAGCTGTGTTAGGTTGGAAATGGGGGTGTTTATTCTATCCCCATCTGTCAGAGCTGGGGCAGTTATCTGCTGTTCACTGGGCAGTTTTCTTTATCTTTTCCACAATCAATCCTCCCTCCAGGAGATCTCTTCTGTTAATGGGTTATTAATTATTAATTATCATGGCCAGTGAGTGTCCCTGCATGGCTGA